>JBBPMY010000094.1:0-33920 GCA_038090615.1 Phylloporus gajari | reverse complement strand
CTCAACACCTTGAACAACGACGAGAACTCCAGGAGGCGGAAAGGGTCTTGTGCCAGTGTTTGTGGGCTGGGCGAGATTGTGACGTGGGGAGTGGTGTGGGTGCCGATGGGAGAGGGTCGAGAGGGGGTCCCAAGTCTCGTACAGTTGGCAAAGGTGGAGGATTGAAAGAAGAAGGGTCCGTTGGGGAAATGATGACTCGGTCGTCATCTATTTTATCTGTGTGACTTCTGATATGGACGGAGGGGGAGTAGTTGACGAAGACGGAACGGGAGTATTGTCATCTTTATTGCCATCTTCAGTGTCAGATATTTCTTTTGCTCATTCTTTTCCCTTTGCAGATGGAGCCTGGGGGTTACTGACTATCGGGCACGCAATGCGTAATGACGCCAAATTCATCGATGTCACGATCGACTTGGGGCTTGTCATGTTCCACCAGGGTAGGCATTTGTCTAGATACAGTCCCTTCATTGTTGGCCAAAACATTATGCCTACGCGAGGGTCCCTTGCGACGTTTCTTGCCTCTAAGCATCTGTTTGGGTCAGGTTGGTAGGGTAAGAGAGGAAGGCGGTCGTGATCTCAAGGACAACGAGAGGCAAGAAGAAAAAATACGGTGAGGGAGGGAGCGACGATGTGTGCATGTGTCGTTATCACGTTCTGGAGCAGGTGTCAATGTTAAACGTTCACGTTGGAGACAGACTCCTAACGCACTTAGGGCAAAGTCCGGTGGGAACAACGTTCCCACGAACCATGGACCCCAAACACTGGAAGCTTGTCAGTTAGGTTAGTACTATGTATTTCGCAACCATCCAAATGTCCGTTTTTGGAGTTGAAGTATTGGTTAAATGTGTACTTAGCTAGCATTTAACAAACCGAGATTGTGTAAGTTGAGATATACGACTGTCAAGGTGATATGCCTTTTTTGGTTTACACAGCATTAGCTACTATTTCCCCGTCGCCCCTGCTTTAAGCTCGCTCTCCCTTTCAACATGTCAGCGAACGCGGATACTGAGGATTTTGATGTTACTGCAGAGTTGGCATCCTTTGTCAGCGATTCAACCCTGATCAATCGCGATTCGTCGTCGCCTCTGTCCTTCACTTCGCATCGCAATGTTCCCCGACTCCTCGTAGATTATTTGGACATACCTCGTAAGTATCCATCAGTCCTGCTCTTTCAAACGTCCAATAAGTTTTCAGATTACCTTGTATCCAATCTTCTCTCTCAAGCTCACGATTGGCAAGTTGTCGCGAGAGTCACCACAATAATTCTGTCACAAGAGATCATCAGCGACACGATTTCCCTCGGCACGTTATTAGATACGTCCCTCGTTCTACAGAAATCAAAGGTGGTGGAGGTCCTGAGGAGGGTATTAGCGGACCCCCGCTTCAGTGAACTAACTGGTATGTCGTCATCGAATTACACATTATAGCATGCTCTAACGGCATCTTAGCTTTGACAATGGGTCCCACCTTGAACGACTTTGCAAACGGCCACGTCCCATTCAGCGGGTTCATCCTGACCACGGTGAGTTTCTTTGCCTTGATTCTTTGTGCAACCGTACTCATTTGCAACAGCTTCAGGACGTAGTGTACTTGTACCTCATGAGGGTTTGGCACGTTATCAACGAGCTTATCTACGCCACCGATCCACCCCTACGAGATGATCCATTATTCACCAACTTTCGTTCAAACCAACATTCGAACACGAACCTTATCGACGAGGAAACGAGATTCGATTGGTGTTATGGTTACTCGTTTCTGCACACGTGGCAGGGACCTGATACCATCACTTGGTTTTCCAACACAGCGATTCACCATATTCTGAATGAAACGCTTGTCAACAAGCAAGGCGGATGGCTACTTAACATACCCAAGACGCACATTGTTCGTCTAGTCCCTCATGAACTGTCATTTGCCGACCCGGCGCTGTTTACGGTACACTCTAAAATCGCTTTTATCTTGTCCTGGGTGAGTCTGCATTATTGTCTTGATTCTGCTAATTGTTGCTCTCACAGGTTGTGGTAGAGCTACGCGCAAGAGCTCTCTCGAGCTACGCATTCCGGGACTCGCCCGTTTTGATGGAAGATCGAGTGCGAGTAGTCTTCATTGAACATATCCAAATTATGTCATTCATCAACGCCATCCTTGTCGAATCCAATACTCCACGCCAAACAGCCCTAGTGCAGTGGCTCGAATTGTTCGCGGCGTAGGGTGTAGGGCATCATGTTCGTACAATCCTTTTTACATCTACTTCAGTTGTGCGCATTTGTTCCTCGTTTGCTTAATATCTACTGTGTTTGATGTTACGGAATTCAAACAGCCGTGCTCAAAAATTAATCTCCACTAGGCCAGCAAGCACTTTATTTGGTAGGTGGCAATATCGGGCTTTGCCCCCGCACGACGATTGATAGTGACAACGCAACACCGACTTCCATCGCCACCACCCTCCCTTGGCCCCTAATGTGTCGTTGGCCACGGTCGCGACTACTATTCTCACCAAATTCTTCGGCTTCGAGGCTCTCCGACTGACGCACATACGGCTGCGTACTTTCTAATCTGGTTCGTACATACTGGGCTCATGGCCACCGTCTGACTTTCTTCAGCATCTTGCTTTAAAGGATCTCACGTTTGTCCCCTCGTTCCTTTGTTAATCCAACCTTACATTCTAGCCGAGCGAAAGCGCCATAGTGCAACTTCAATGAAGACTTGTAGGTGCATCTGGACAGTGATCCCCCCGGTGCTATCACTCATTCAATAGGTACTTGCCAGGTATACTTACATCCTCCGTTTGCCAATGGTTGTTTTTCACTTACTTACCATACGATTCAGCATGGATTTTAGGCACATCTTGGTCCGCAGTCTACTGACACAAATCGAACGCGCCAAGCCATTCTCCCCCGATTAGCTCATCAGTGGGAACTCAACGTGATGCTGTCTCGCTTGCAGCATCCTGCCATCCAATGTACTCTATCGAGCTCGGAACTTCTCCTACACCAACGCTCTCATCAGCGAAAACTCCGCGTACAGGTAAACCTTGTGCACAATCTTATCCACTGAGTGATTGGCCCTGGGTAGGCTGCTACTTACCCCGTTCGTTTACCAGTGTACCTCGCCCAATACATCTCACACGAACCTTTGCCACCTGTGACTATCATTATAGCTCCTGTGAGTTTTCCATTGCACCTACCACGTAGACGTATCCAAGACCGTTTCCATTCAGGGTGCCCAGCATCTTCACATCCCACGTTCAGACGCCGAGGACAGCGTACCCCTCCCGTTCGAAGAGCTCATGGGTAATCAAGAGTACATCGAAGCTAGAGACTCTCACGAGGGGACCGATGTCGATGCTTTTGTGGTCACGCCAATGCGTGACAACACTCGACCCTCAACCGCACCCTGCATGTCGTGCAAACTTGTGCATATGCGTGCCAGTCACCACCTTGTCTACCAGTGTCATTGCGGATGCACGCATGTGTCACTCCTTCTTTCTGCGCACTATTACCACTAGCCATCGCTCTCGCCTCCGTTCCTATGCGCCATTACTACATTATTACCCTTCACACACACGTGCGTGCAAGAGTGCCAGGAGGCTCTGCAGATATGACGGGTGAGTGGCGACATCGTTACCTGTTGTATGTACAGTGTTTCCTGTCATTTTATTCTTTATACATCAAAATAAATGGATGAGAACAAGGTACTCAAAAAAGGGGCGAATATAGGTGTAGATATTGGGCTTTTCATACCCTCACCAACGTCAGGAATAATCCCAATCGTTACACGTCACATGCGTAAGGTGTGACATGCGTGATGCCTGAAAACTTAGCGATCCATTGACCACTGCGGTCATGTCTAGCACCAGCAAGGCGTTCAAATACTACACCACGCCCTTACCACCGCTATCAGACGCAGTGCCACCCGAACAGGTATCTCAGGCAACCATACATGCAAGGCTGTCTTGTTTGCTCTCCTCGGACTGCCACAAGGGGTCCGGTTTGCCTACAGTTCCTTCAAAGATTATAGGCTCGGATAGTTATTCTGGGGTTGTTGATGATGCTATAAATCTCCTGGTAAGACTCTCGCGTGAAAGGTAGTGTGCTATCACTGATATCTAAATCTATATTATTAGAGACTTCCAACCAGTGCATCACCACCCCCAGATGTCCTAAGGAATCAATTTGCTGCGACATTGGATATGAAGAATACACTCATCGCAGTCCTAGCGGATGCAGAACAGCGGTGCCATGATTGGGAGGATGCTGTGCGTCAGATCCTCGGTGAACCAGAAGTCGAGAAAATTTCTCGGGATCATCTAGTTGCGGGTATTGAGGAGGGAAACACAGCGAGGGGGAAATATCTTTCTGCTGTTGCACGCATTAGGATACAGGACTTCTGTCTATCCCAAAGGGCGCGAAGATAGGTCCTCGCGCAGCCCGACTCAGTGCAGTGGGCATCATTCCTCTGCTCAGATCACACATGCTCATGTCCTTGCCTACTGAGGTTCTTGTGTCATATAATATGACCAGGAAGTTGCCAAAGTCACATTTTCGTCTTCCTGGTTACATGGTGTAGCCCGAACATGTATTTTTGGTCTGTTTATCTTTTTTTTTTTCATTTTAACTTTGTAATGGCCTCCGCACGAGCGGTGCGCCAGTATGTGTTCTTCGTGTAATGCCAACGTGACTTGTTGAGCTACTTATTTAAGCGTTTTTCAATACATTCGGTTCGTTTCTTTGGCATTCACCGATAAGTAGGTTGACTCCCCCAATATGGCCACGGTTGAGTCAGCATCCTTCCAAACCTGTGTCTGCGGCCGAACTTTCAACGACGTTGGTGCATTCACCCGCCACGAGAAGGGATGTCGTAAAGGCAGAAAATGTCTCTCTGGTGCCCTTTCTAGGGTGAAGGAGGTCTATTATGCCAAAAGAGCCCGATGCACGGCTCAAAGCTCGAGCCAGTGTTTGGAACCTTTCAGTGACGGTGATCATCAGTTGAATTCTCCCAGCGTTTCGGATGCTTCGGAATTCCTTGGGAACACATCCTCTTCCCGTTTGCACAAGGTGAATGAATTTTTACTCACTCGTCGACTCTGGGATTGAGTCGCTTCCAGACAGTCTTGTCAGCCGATAATGGATCACACTCTGTACAGGAAACGTCACGGCCCCAACCATCCAGTCGCAGACCTTTACGATTTGAAGATGTGCTTCCAGAGCCGCTGTTACCGGTCCCTCCACCTGAAGCATTTTTTCAAAGGGCTTCAGAATCAAGTAATACCTCGTCTATATCTTCTCAGACAAACCCTTACGCCCCAGTTAAACGATCCTCCCTGCGTTCGCTCTATACCTCAGTACGCAAGTTGTTTAGGACACAGATGAACAAGTTTGGATTGTTCTGCGTGTATAGCACGGACTCTCCTCCGCGCTACGATCCAGAAGATCCCTATATCATCGAACACTTGTGTCTGCTGAATGTTGACTTGGAACTGTCATGCGAAGGAGCTCAGAATGGATCCTTAGAGAATCCGTATTATCCGTACCCCAATGAGACTTCCATGCGTCTTGGCAATTGGTATTGGAACCAAGGAACGCAAAAATCGAAGGACGATTTCAAACAGCTGCTCACTATCATCAGAGACCCCGATTTCTCGCCCTCTTCTGTATCACACACGACATGGCGTGCCATCGATCAACAGCTCGGGCATAATTACTTCGATGGTGATGTTCCAGAGTGGTTAGATAAAGACGAAGGGTGGAAATGCTCATCTGTTACGATTTCAGTCCCGTTTCATGGTTGAACAAGGAACCCAGGGCCAAAAGATTACATGGTCAATGGCTTTTATCACCATTCACTCATCTCGATCATCAGAGAAAAACTTACAAATCCAGCGCACGCATCACTATTCCACTTTGAACCTTACGAACTGCATTGGAAGCCGCCTCATCGAGACCATGAGTTCAAACTCTACGGCGAACTTTTCACGTCTGCAGCATTCCTCGAGGCCCATCAGGCACTTCAAGATGTGCCCCCGGAGCCCGATTGTGATCTTCCCCGTGTGATTGTGGTGCTTATGTTCTCGTCTGACTCTACCCAGCTGGCTGCATTTGGCGACGCCAAACTATGGCCGCTCTACGTCTATTTTGGTAACGAATCAAAGTATTGAAGAGCCCAGCCCTCGAATAACCTGTGCTCTCATGCTGCATACTTTCAAGTGGTCAGTTCTCAGCTTTTCTGTGTACGTCTTTTTGATGGTTATTTATGCAGCTTCCAGATCAATTTACCGACTTTCTTGTGGAACATTTGGGCGATAAAGCTGCAAGAGACGTGCTTTATACCCACTGCCAGCGTGAGCTCTTCCACGAGCAGTGGAAGATACTCCTAGACGAGGAGTTCATACAGGCATATCGGCATGGTATTATCATATCGTGCTGTGACGGTATTAGGCGGTGCTTCTATCCGCGGATATTCACCTATTCTGCTGATTATCCGGAAAAGTATACATCTCACTTGTGCCCAATCGAATCATCAACTGACTTGTATTCGACTAAATAGGGTCTTGATCGCGTCTATACGCAATCTTGGAGTGTGTCCGTGTCTGCAGTGTACGGTACCTATGGAAAGGGTTCCTGAGATGGGTAGCCAACGGGATATGTCTCTGCGACAAACGCTGACTCGGACCGACGATGACAACCGGCAGGATAGGATCCTTGAAGCACGCAGGCTTATCTACGAGAAGAACTACACTGTTACCTCGTTGCATGTTCAAGTGCTTCTCAAAGATGAATCTCTGGTCCCCACTGTGGTAGGTGTAGATTCAACTTGAGCCCATCACTCACAATAACGGGTGCAGAATGCATTTTCGGATAGACTCCGTGACTATGGTTTCAATTTCTTCGCCATGCTTGTAGTCGACTTACTGCACGAATTTGAGCTTGGCGTTTGGAAAGCCATCCTAACACATCTCCTCCGCATCCTCGAGAGCTCGAAAGGGAACAAATTACACGAATTGGATCGAAGGTAAGTTATCCTAATTATGACATATTTTACTAGTTGAGTGATCTGCTGTCTATAGGTATCGCCAGGTCCCTACGTTCGGAAGGGATACAATTCGATGCTTTTCTAAGAATGTATCCGAGATGAAGAGAATGGCAGCCCGTGACTTTGAGGATCTCCTTCAGGTGTGTAGCAACTCAATGATAAATTCAGACCTCCGACTCAATCAAGTTCCATAGTGTGCTCTCCCCGTGTTCGAGGGCTTGCTACCAGATCCCCACAATGCAACTGTACTGAACCTCCTTTCCCAGCTCTGTCATTGGCATGGACTTGCGAAGCTATGATTGCATACTGACGAAACACTTCAGCTCATGGATGATGTCACCCAGTCTCTTGGGGATATTATACGAATCTTTGAGGCCGACACATGCGCTGCCTTTCACACCAAAGAACTCAAACGGGAGGCCGAGGGATGCCAGCAGCGCCAGGTTCGTGCTCGTTCTCAGCATATGGATAGTGTTTCAACTCCCGCCGTATCAACACGGAGACCAAAAACTCTCAACCTTCGTACTTACAAGCTCCACGCACTCAGCGACTACTCGAACTGTATCAGGACGTTCGGGACAACAGACTCCTACTCAACGCAACTGGTGAGTGCCTGGTGTTTATCTAGATGTGTCAAGTGAGCTTAACCCTGGCTCCAGGGTGAACGGGAGCACAGAGTCGGCAAGGGGAGGTACACACGTACGAGCAGAAAGGATTTCGTCCGTCAATTGACTCGGATCGAACGACGACAGGCAAGGATACGCCGAGTTCGCGAGTTGAATATTGGCAAAAATCAATCAGAATCTGTTCCGAATGTTCCCGACGAACAGTATAACATCAGTCAATCGCAACACAAACCAATCGATGTAGGTCAATTCCTCCACCAAACCACGGATGACCCGGCTATGATAGTATGGATCTTTGATATACTATTTTGGCTGAAATTGAATGAAGTGACAGGACTTCATTCCAAAATTGAGGAGCCATCTCCTTCCTCGCATCAAATCAATTCATATTGGTACTTCAGAGTCGACTGCCAATCATGCACTTCTATGCCTAGATAACGGCTACAATATGTCGAAGGCCGCTCTCGATCAGGTACTGTTCAAGGGAAATCGGATCTACCAGCATAATATCTTTCAGGTGAACTATACCACATATGACGTTTGCCGAAGTTACGACACTTTCAACCCGAACAACGACCACCGGGACATAATGATGCTAGCTGGAGATTTCGCACAGGACTCAGAAAACTCGCATCGCTTTTGTTATGCTCGCATCATCGGCATCTACCATGTGAACGTCTAGTACATCGGCCCAGGACTCAGGGACTTTCACCATCGTCGGCTAGACTTCTTACATGTACGATGGTTTGAATTGGTCCCTCCTGGTCCCCGTGGTGGCGGGGTTGCACTCGATATGTTGCAGTTTGTCCCAACGGGCTCCGACGGCGCATTCGGCTTTATTGACCCTGTGGAGGTACTGAGAGGATGTCACATTATACCGGCCTTCGCAAAGGGGCTATCAAATCCAGGTCGCACACCATCCTCTTCAACAAGGTACTCCAACGATTGGAGGTACTATTACGTCAACAGGGATAGTTTATCTAGTTGATGCCCGCATTCCTTCGTCACTGACATCGTATGGGTACACAGGTTTGTGGACCGTGATATGGTGATGAGATATCACTGGGGTTTCGGTGTCGGCCATACGTACTCCCATTTTCGCGACAGCACCGCGGACCAAGCAGAGTTGACTCATATCCAGTCTAGTCACTCGCACGCCACCATTGATGCGTCACTCACAGACTACATGCCAGCCATTTCTACAACCTCACGCACACCGCCTCACACATTTGACGACCTCAACAATAATTTCTTGCTCTCTAACATGGTCTGGAATTTGCCAGCGCCTACGATTTCTATGACCTCACTCACTTCACTTGACGCATTTGACGACCTAGACCATGACTTCTCGCTCTCTGATTTAGCGTGGAATCTGCCACGGAATAATCACTCGACACTGCACGATGCAAAAGGCACTTCTGTCGGAGCCCTCGAGGGATATGATGATCTGGATCCCAGCCATCTCGTTGGCCTTAATATTCTTGCTGAGGGTTGGGATGAGGAACTTGGCAGTGATGATGTATCAAGCGACGACTCAGATGCTTCCGATATTTCTGAGATGTATAACTCTGACTGGGATGATAGGGAATGTCAATGGGATTAGTGTACTCTAGACCTCTAACGTCTCTTATTGTGATCACGTTGAATTACCTAAGCTGCTTATGAACTCCTGCCGTTCTCGTGTTGGTTGCACCCACCTCAGTGCCAGCTTCGTTCAGCGCGGAGGATATCTGCAATAGAAAGGTATGATTCACTGACCCATGGAGCTTTCTTCTAACATGTGCACGATAGGTCAAAGTGATGCCTTTGATTCTGCTTCCTGACGCTCATAAAGTGTATGCCTTGGGACAGTGTACACGGTACTCAAGGACTCTGTGTACCCCGCATTTGCTGTAATGGCGCTGGAGATCGAGAATCAGAGGTGGGGCGCCATGTCGTTTCTCTCAAGCAGGGTGGAGGTGAGTGGTGATTTGATGATTTTTACGAACATTTTGCAGAACAATTTTGTTGCGTGGATCCAGCTGTTGGTATATTTATTCCGGTAATCCACAAACTCAAGGATCTCAGAGACATATGAAACACTCATACGAGATGTACTCAAGAACCACCGTTTCAACACTGTGCGAGCCCACGAGCTGGAAGCGGTATAGAAGGTGAGTGAGATGATTTAATACGAGTACGGGCATGGCTGATGGGAACAGTTCTCGACACTGCTCCTGCATCCGATTGAGAGTGGGGAGCCATTCTCCAGTCTACGGATGATTCATTGCGCAGAGTGCACAGGGACGCACGTTCGCCCACCCTTACCCTTGCGCACGAGCAAACCCTCTCGCCCCAACCCACATCGTGTGAGCAGTACACACATGCTCCCCTTGCGCATGCAAGTGCTTGCCTCGACCTCGTACGCGAGCTGCCCTGTGGGCCCTTGCTCCATATTGCACAAGCTACACGTTCCCCTTTCTCTCAACTGGTTCACACTGTGCGAGTGCCCGGGCATACATGTTACCACCCCGTCTTTCCTCACCCCACATTGTAGATTTGTTGCACAAGATTGTGGGGCATGCAGGTTCCCCTGCCCTTACCCTCGCGCGCGAGCAACCCCCGCCCAACCCACATCACGCAAGCGCGGACGCGGACGCCCCTCCTTGCTCATGCGAGCACTTGCCTTGTCTCCACACGCGCGTCGCCCTGCTGGCCCTTGCCTCATGTCGCACAAACTACGCGCACACACTCCCTTTCCCCTCAACTGGTTCACCTTGTGCTAGTGTGCGGACATACATGCTACCGCCCCTCGCCCTACACCACACAAACTGCGTGCACATGTCCTCCCTACCCTCAGCTAGTTCACCTTGCCCTCGTGCGCGAGCAACCCCCACCCAACCCACATCATTCAAGCATGGACATGTACGCCCCTCCTTGCTCATGCGAGCACTTGCCTTGTCTCTGCGCGCGTGTTGCCCTGCTGGCCCTCGCCCCACGTTGTGCAAATTATGCGCACGCACCCCTTTCCCTCAACTGGTTTGCTTTGTGTGAGTGTGCAGGCAAACACACTACTGCCCCTCACCCTACATCATGCAAACTATGTGCACATGTTCCCCCTACCCTCAGCTGGTTTGCCTTGTGTGAGTGTGCAGGCATATGTGCTACTGCCCCTTGCCCTATGTTGTGTAAGTAGCATGCATGTGTCCCCCCTATGCTCAACTGGTTTGCCTCATGCAAGTATGTAGGCATATGCCCTCACCTACCCTCACCTTTGTGCATCCTCTCACCACACTGTATGGTATGCATGTTCCCTTTTCACACCTACACCCTCAAACATTGTGTGCACATGCAAGTATCCAATTTGTGCTCATTATTTACTCATTATTGCCCACCTCATGTACAAGTAGAGTAGTAGAAGCTTTGGAATACACAGATTTGAATATTGATACTTTGAATCAGTTGGTGCTCATAAACTAATGTTCCCACCTCTGCTATATTGCTATATCAAAACATTATTATCTTTTGACAGTAACTATAATTAGCTGAACATCATGGATCATCAAGGTATATATGCCATTATCCAGTATGTCATAATGCCCTTTAACTGTTCTTAGAATGACAGGCAAATGAGAATTGACTGACAATCATTGTCATGTCCTACTAATTATGAATACTATATTGTCAGAAAATGCCACAATGATATGGGAATGATCATTGGAAGCTCATAAAATTGTCAACACTAAAATATATACCAGAACATATATTGAATTATCTTATAATGTCTATATGATCTAGCTATGATCAAGATATATATATGTTTATCTACACATGTCATGATGTTGATAAACTGGTCATCTTTGTCTAGGGATATCAGCTCTTGAACAATTTCCTGATGCAGAAACGTATGTGTTTTATTGATTTTCAGAGATACTCGGAATTAATTATTCTTTAGGAGCACTGGTACAGTCCTTGTCACCCGTGATAATCGGCGCCCCTCCGCCCGTGGACAGCAGGATGGATTGTGCCCAGCGGATCTACGCTGACTCATCTCTCGATTTCGATGGCCCCGAGCGCCTCCCACCTAGCAATGTCGGGAAGACACAAATCAAGCACAAGCCTGCTCGCACACCACTCGCATCGGCTGAAGACCCAATCGTCATCAGTAGTGGGGACGACTCAAATACCCCCCCTCATGCCCTCAACATTGACGACCGGTCTGCTAAGGACATCAAAAAGGCGGCCATGATGAAAGCATGCTCAAAGGCAAAGAAGGCCGTCGAGCCACTCACCCTAGAGATTTATTTGGATGATGAAGCCATTTTCCGCCCACTCACGGCTGCTGAAGAAGACTGTCGAGGCGCTGGTCCATCTTGCAAGCGGAAGGGCTCGGAATTGCCATCCGCACGTCCTGAGAAAAAATCTGCCACTCATGGTGTCAAAGCCTCCATCAAGGGGAAAGTGCGCGCAGTCAGTGTAGTATCCTCAGAGAGCGAAATGGATGCCCTGAGTGATGCCACCGTTAAAGGTAAAGTCTTACAATTTTCACGCACGATTTGTTATTAATGCCACTACAGGGCCACGTGAACAGCATGACGTTTTCCTTGAGCCCTCGAGTATTCCAAGGCCCACCACCCCCTCGTCTCAGGATCTGCGAGGGGCCTTGGACTCTCTGGTTCTGTCTTCACCTTCTCCCAAGAAGAACGTGCGTGAGCGGTCGTTAGCCAAGCTTCCTGTAACCAGTGCCACAGACTTGATAGCACTGCCCGACACACCAAACACCACCACCAGCGGTGAGAGCAGCCGGCCCCCCGCGGCCCCAGTTCATTCGTTGGATGGCCATGGCGATGTGTCTGGTGCTACTCCTGCACCCCTTGCGCCATCTACCCAGCCCATGTCGATGGCACCCCCTGTTGCTCCCACCATGCTCACTGCTCCCTCTGCGCCATCTTCTCTGCCCGTACCAATGGCAACTCCTGAGCCAACTGCCCCTTCCATGCCATCTCCCTCAGTGCCTCCCGCTCCATCCACACCTGTTGCGCCTCCACCTCCATCTGGCTCTCTTGCACCCACCGTGCCTCCAAAACCACCCGCCTTTTACCATGGGTATGTTGTAGGGGAGCAGGGCAACTGGGCAGATCAACCTCACCAGCAAGTTGGAGGTGGATACCCATACCGGGCCCAACGGCCATACTATCCATATCCTGTGGATGGTGGGATGATCCCGCCGCATCGATTTCACGAGATGCCCGCCGGCGGAATGTACGCGGATCCCATCTATCTTGATCCCTGAGGGTTATATGGGGGGTTCCACGATCCCCCGCTCGCAGGGTCTCACTATCCCAACGGAACGTATCAAGACCCTATTCACTTTGGCACATCACTTCCTGGACCTTCTCGTCCCCATCACAGCCCAGCGTTTAATGAGCCCCAGCGCCCACCTAGTGAAAGCCGTATGTAAACAGGCCAGGTTCCTCGACATTTCTTGATCCTTTCTTGTCATTCTCACGCTCGTACTTGGTACATATCTCGTTCAACTTGCGCACTTATGTGTCATTTTAATTTTAATGTAGATATCTTGCTTGCAATGAATTGGTTGAGATAACTGTAACTATGGTCCACCATGTCACAATGAATCGGTGATGATTAAACAGTAAAACATAGTGGGGTCTTTGCCTCAACGCGAAAGTGGCAGTTGCGACGTATGCAAAGAACAATCAAACACATGAAAAAAAACACAACGAAACCTAAGGCCCTACTAAGACCTGCGAATGGAATCGCGGACATATGCAGGAGAAGGTCACAAAAATGGTAAATGTAACACTGAGACGAGGAAGGTTGGGAAACGGGGCCAGAGATCATCGCATTAGTGGGACGCGAATGGAATCATGACGGACACGGACGTACACAGAAGGACATGAAAACAATGGCGCGACACTGAGGCGAGGTGGAAAACTGACAAAGAGGGCCGGGGATCATCGCATTGGCGGGATTGACAGCGGGATTGATGGGATCTGCGCTCTATGAACCACCGACAGGAAGATCCGCACTTATGGATTTGCATAATGAACAACGTTCGACAAAGGAATGTTGTCGCAAACATCACGGAGGCGAGGAGATTTGGCGTGATGTGCGTTCACGGAAATAGTAATGTACTTGACGAAAATGGAGGTCGCTACAAAAAAAAGACAAATAAATACAACACCAACGACAGCAATATGATATACCGTGTGTCTAGGAAGAGTTTGGTAGTGTGTCTGGAGCCGCATGTTGCAACTTGCAAGTGGTTCATGAGAGCCTCCCACATGCGTCAACGGAGGTCAATAAGAGCTCCCACGGAAAGGCTCGAAGGTAGCCTGCACACCCTCGATGCCCTAAATGGATTACAGAGGCGGGGAGGACGAGAGGCAATGGCTAAGAGACCAGTTTTAGTTGTAGGTGGGAATTGGTCTGCAAATGTGTCAGAGTTCGAAAAAAGTGCTGCCAAGGGTGGAGGAGTGTCAGAAGCTAATTGAAAGCATGCCTAGAAGGGTTCAGGCAGTGCTTAAGGCAAAAGGAGGCTATACCAAGTACTAATATCCTATCCAATTCAAAAGCTCAAAAACCCTTTCAATGACATTGCTGACTTGAAATAATGATATCTCCACAGTGTGTGAACCAAATCACATGACCTAAGGGACAATTTTGTAGCCAAGAGTAAGTACTATTTATAACTCCACCAAAGGTAAGCAAGATTCTCACAGTGTTTGGCAGTGTGCTTCGCACACTGCTATCAAGGTTAGTATTGAAAGGGTTTTTGAGCTCACTGTAAGTAGGTGGAACAGTCCACTTGTCCACATGTTGTACTGACCTTGTGCAGAGGGAAAGCCATTGCTCAAGGATGTCGAGCAGAGGGGACGCATCGGTGGTTTGATGAAAATGATGTCGAAATGTCGCTCGGGGAGGGCATACTCACTGAGGGTTCGCACAGGAGAGGCAGCGTCCGTCCAAGGTATCCACTTTCAATCTAGAAAACGAAGACGAGTTGACGTGAATTCCTCGAAATCGTACAAGATCTCTCAAAGATTCCGACGTTCCAATCGTGGCACAGAGGATCCGAATACTCTATCATCAAACCCTCGGTCCTGAAAACAAACCCAAGTTGCAGGTAGGATCGGATTCTCAATGTACTGTAATTCCTGATCTGACGCTGCCTTTAAAACCTGCCAAGGGTCCTCATCGATCACATGTTGTATATGACATGGTCACAGCGCCAAGAACAAGGTTGGATCCACTTTCGTTCCATACTTGTTCGCATTTTGTTGATTGTGTCCTGATTGAATTGGCAGTATATTTTGTGAAAAAGCTTTGGAACCTGACGCAAAGACGTGGCTCGGGTTATCCGAACTTATTCTTCTTTAACAAATAGGAATGATTTGGCTGACCAGTGGTGTGCATTGTTCATTCGTTTTGCTCGCACGACCACCCGTAACCTATGTTAGGTCAGGTCGTACACGGACATTGCTAGCGGTTCGTTCTCGTCCACTCATGGATCCCTATTGAAGCGCTTCGTTGCAGAAGCTATACACTTTGGGGTTGATGCCACGTTACACCCATGCGTTCACAGATGCGTGGTCACTACCTGGTACACCTCGTTGTCCGGATTTCCAGTCCGCGTTATACGAATCGGTCATTGATCCAACTCGAGCAAAGTGCCTTGTTTTCCAGACACTCAATCTTTTACGCTTGGTCACATCGGCAAACCTTGCAGAGAAATCCCAGCCGTTGCAGGAGATAGGTGGATATGACAAGGTCATCTCAGTCGATATTTTTATCGAGCCGGGATCAATTATGGAACTTCTCAAGACGGCCGATGGTGAATACGATATGGCGTGTTCAGTGGACTTAGATTATTTTTAGGTGAGCACACCTATCTTCTTTGCCCCCAATACGTTGTATTGACTCTTTGTATGCAGGCTATATGATGCCTGTGTTACGTGATAAAAGGGGAAGACTTGTCAGTGGAATGTACGTGCCTCCTTTTTCGTTAATGAAGAAAGAGAAAGAACGTACACTATTACCAGGTGACCCTGCTTTTTCGACCAAGAAGATTACCAAGCGAAAACGAGGATCTGGTGCCGGTGTTCTCATGCCGTGACGGTATCGTTGTTTTCGTGGCAGACCCTATCCTTCCAATCCACTTGTGATCTAACCGCACTCTGTTGACTGATTCACTACCTTTCGAGCTCCCAGCTACACACCCTTCCGCGCACGATGCAACAATATGTGGTCCGAGTCAAGCATTCACACCCCTGATTGGTTTCCATACGTCCAAGCCTGGAGAGTGTTTCTCGTCGGAATCGTTTTTGCTGCCTTACGGTTTCGACGCGTGTTTAATCTACAACAAATCTATGTCAACCCACGAGTTATTGCTTCCTACGAACGGCTGAGTGCCTCTTTTCTATTTCTGGAGGCTTCTTGTCCCCTGTTTGGCACGACTGAATGATGTGGCAGGATGCACGCATACTTTAAATGGTTCCTGCGACATCGCATGGTGAGATGGCGGATCAAAAATGTATATAACGGTGATGGGTGCACAAGAGCACAACGGTAGTCGTGGACTTTATTCGTTTGGAGTACATTCACAATTTGCACTGCTGTGGAACGTAATAGCTATGGCGGAAGCGAGGATTTTGCAAGTATGTGATGCAGCGCGCATCACTGACGACAGGTGTCTGAAGAGTCAAGATCTGAGCACAGGCTATCGGCAGGCACCCGTTGTGTATAAAGTGTGATTATGGCACGCCACTCATTTGGCTAGTTCTCTCACTTGTGGTGTCATTTTAGGATCAGCAGGCAGTGCACGTCTGGCGTTGAGTGCTTCTGATTGGACCAAAGTTAGCCGAGTTTGAAGCTTGAATGACAACGCAATAATGATCCAATAACGCGTTCGCATTGATGCGGCGAATAGCAACACAAAACACGCAGAGTCAGTGAAACGGTAAACGAGACACTTAGAGTGTCCGACATCTGTACACCCTGTATCAACCTCTCCAGTGTCGCCAATATGAGCTCTTCCACCCGGATAGTGAGTTTGACTGGACGCTAGGAACGTTTGTGGTGCGACACCGTAAAATAAAGTCAGCCATGACACGTCAAGTTCGACTCCTGGCTCAGGCAAGAGCGGGTTCATCTTAGAAGCCAGTGTTCTAAGATTTTTGGGTCAGTGGAGGGCATGTACCAACTGCTATATACTCAACTCGGACGGCGTCCCAGATACGATTGTGTGTGGCACCCAGATACTTGGTTGGCCAACATGGGGTCAAAGGAACCCATCTCAACTGAGCTGCATGTTAGTCCTACAGAATACAATAGCCGAAGCTGTATTACTAACAGAGATTGAACTCAAAGAGAGTTCGAAAGCGGTATGAAATCTCCGGGAATAGCGTTGGACACATTTTGACCTGGCGTAGTGGAATCTGTGACAGCGATCGGAAATGATATGTTGTATGACATGAAGGCCTCACTAACGATCGCAAGTCAGAGTGTAGACATACCACACAGACTCAGGCACTCACGTTTTGGGGACGGATGACCACAGAATCCCCGCACCATGCGTGTACGACTCGTGAATGAAAACGTGCATTGATGAAATGTCGCGCCTGCAAGCGCCCCCAATAGTCACCTTATAGTACCCAGTGTTGTATTTCCCCACTAGTTCCATTGCCATGTCGGTGAAAAATTCTGTATCTGTCGCAACGTCAGGACTTGGCGTTACGAGCCCATATTCCGTATTCCATCCTCCCCACGAGTCGTTGGCAACAGTCGAATTAGGTATCCCAAGATGAGCTTCTGTATCGTCAGAAAGTTGGCCTGCGCGAGTGATGTTGCACTCCTGTTGGAGGAGGTGTTGTGCCAATCCAGCACATTGAGCACGCCCACGCCAAAGATAACAGCGTGGGAGCTGCCTCTGCTCGTCGTGATCCCAAGATTGGGAGCCTGGGTGTTTGTCCCGTTCAGGAAGGACACGTACGAGGGCAGGGCGACATTGGTCGCCTCAACGTTGGCGAGATGGGCTTCCCAGGCTTGCGGGATAACTTGCGGTCTGCAGGTGTGGACATAAGCGGACTTGGACGTGGGGAGGGTTTGGTCCCCAGGCAATTCGAATGAGTGTAAACCCTGGGAACATAAACCGACCACTGGGATGAATGCTTGTGAAACAGTGCTCCGCGCCACGACAAGCTATACAGGCAGTGATAGGAGACAGCACCAGGCAATGAGTGCAACTTATGAATCGAGTAAGTATCAGTAACAGAGTCACTGGTCAACGTACTACCTGGGGATACTGCCATCGAGGCAGGTGTATCCAGTATCCGGGGAGTATTCAAGAACCGGGCTTGGACTGAGGCATTGGACGGTCGGCGTTGTGTCATCGAAACATGGCATAGCTATGTTTGCTTCGTGACTGGCATTCGCGGGTATCAGTGACAACACCAGGCGAAGGAATGTCAGTAAGAATGAGTAGTCAACGTCAAAGGCACTTACAACGTCCAACAACTTTCAAACACTGGAGTTAGACATATTCTCTACTGATGTCTAGGGAATTGTCCAGCGCCGGGATAGAAGACTTCTGTTATCGAGAGGTTGTGCCAGCGCCTGGCCAGGCCAACCTTGTGTGGGCAATGGTAAGGAACACGATCATGATTCATCCTGCCTACAATATGCGATGTCAGGGGAGACAGGTAGTTAAAAATCAGGGTACGTACGATGGCTTGGTTTGGAATGCAAGTGAGCTGGCTATCGTGGGCCATGGTTCGCAACGAGCAGCGTATGACTGATGAGGACGACCAAGGAGACCAAAACGCCGTCAATCCAGCCTCGAGTTCTGGCAGGACGGAAACGTGCTTACCTCAAGTGAATCCCTCGGTCTCCATTAACCTTGCTGTTGCCATTGTTCGCATACCTCCACGACCAGTCATGCTGCAAAACCCGGTCTGATATTACTTAGAAAGCGGCGTTGACCGGTCGGAAATAAGAACAGCTTACCTGAAGCGGCGTTCCACGGAGTGCCTCCATCACAAGCACGACAGTAAGCCGTCAAATCTTTCAGTCATGACGTTCAAGAGCAAGAATATGTAGTTATGTAAGGACAAGGACTGGACAGGATCAAGTACCACGCTAACCCACATACGCCGTTTTCTGGTTTTATCCTTCATATTGTCTTAGCTGTTCTCAACTTGTTCTACTTGTATCCTCCTAATCCACGTTCAGGTCAACGCCATTCAAAGTCTTGTGCGTACTTTCATCTACTGATCAGTTCAGACATACACGACCCCATCTTCCTTCTCAATTATTTGTTCCTTCCACTAACTTCTCCGATCCTATCACAGAATCGGTTCAACCCTACCGCCCAAGATACCTTGAGCCGTTCCCGCTCCTCGTCGCGGCCCTCTCACACTGTCTTCTCACCTTCATTGCGAGTATGGGCATCACTGCCCTTCAACACCTTTATCCCGTCCTCTTGGGTAGTAGCTCATGTCCCTTCGTCCCTCTCTCTCCCTCACACATACGATTCTGTTTACACTCACATCGTGCTCCAGAACATCCACCTCTTTCTCTGGCACCTCGTTGGCCCCTTTTGACGTGTTCCACAACCACACATTGAGCTATTGGTGAACGAGCTCTTGGTATGCAGTACCTAATGACCAATGGGTGAAAATCAAACGTGGTTTCTTCACATGCAAAGGTGACGAGGGCACAAGACAGGAATGCCAAGAGGGCTTACCAGGGGCGGGGGGAGAAGTGACACAATTAGTGACAGAGACGAGAAGAAACCGATCCAGGTGCGTCTGTGACCCGACGAGATTCGTTCTAGAACGATTTAACCCTATAGTAGTGGACATATACCACGCTGGACAGCATGTACTGCGTTGTGGAGTGATCTCGTCAGGTGCCTGGGGGCGGTTTTTGTCGACGATTCTATGGTGCGTGATCATGCAACTGGTGCTGAGCAATTCATGGACGTTAATACTCGCTAGGAATTGGGAGGTGGGTTAACGCAAAGATATGACTAGCGGAAGAAAACGGGCGGTGGTTATGAGGTGTGATTGCGAATGTATGAGAGAAATTGGTGGCGGAACAGGGGAGGGTGCCCGTTGGAGGTGCATGGTGTGAGGTACTGGACTTGGGAAAGATGCTGGTCGCGATAGAGCAATGGTACGAATGATCTGGGTGAGTTTGCAAGACCTGAGTTGAGCTAATTTTTGATTGGTCACTCGTTCTATTTATTAGGCTCACATCACATATCCCTCTTTCTCAGTCTACCAATGGGATGGTCTAAAGCTCTGGCCAACGTGCTGCAGAAGTAGGATAGTTGAGGTCAGTAGCCAAATCATGTCTGATTTGAGTGGGCGCTCCCTGCCAACAGACTCTTACCTAACTGTACACTAGCTTTCCCTTTTTTCTGGTCGAGAATGAATACGAGTAGAAGTCGTTCCCCTGAGGATTCTTTCTACCACAGATCTCGCAAACGGCTCTTAGGTATGTTGTATGCTTGGTAACTGGCTTGGCTTGACCCATGGTCTAGACAATGATGGTGCTCCGAGACGCTAGAGGCTGCAAAAGAAGATCTAGGACCAAGGCACGGCGGTGATGGGCCAGGGAAGAGGAAGAGCGCGAAGTCCTCGGTGGTACATTGGTGACTCGAGCCATATGTGCGTATGCCTGGGTCTCACTTGATGTTGGTGTCATCCGGCTGCTCGACGCCGGGGTCACACCCGGATAGAAGTTTGTTGCCTTGGAATCTGCAGCTCGAATTTCCATGTTGTTCGATTTTGTCATAACTGCATTTCCCCCGTCGACTTGCCAGGCCACGGAGATATTCCCGATACAGTACATGTTTTCAGATAGGGAATGTGGATCACTCAGATTGGAAATACTGTACCGCAATGACTCATCATATCTCCTTCTCGAACGACCTAAATCTGCAACGGGGGACTTCGGGGCTTTTGCTTTATTTCCGTTTATATCCATTTCGTTGCAACGGTTTACAGTAATATGAATATATAAGGTAATTCCGTGCGATTGATTGTGAGAATCGACGCTGCATACTGATGCTAGCAGGTATGCTATTTACCCAGGCCGCTGCGACTCACCAGGCCCAAGCAGGACCTCGTACTATGGGTTCAGATAGGTCAGACCTTGTTCGGGTTCTGCAGGCTATACACGCGAACGCAGGCGCTGATCTACTCCGCCTGTTGAACAACGCGAGTGGGCTACCTGATTCGCTCATTCTGTTCCATGGTTACGACGATTATGCGTATCGATTTCTATTACTGTAAGGAAATCTCATCCTCGCAGCTCAGATGCTCTTCCAAGGTCTCGCCGCCCCAGCGTCCCAAATCATCACTCTCTTGCTTTCATGACCGTGGGATCGCTATTCATCAAATGTCTAAGATCGACCCCACCCATCTTCAATCAAGTTTGGGTTGTTGGACGTGGTGCACTCGTACGCACCAACAGGGAATAACAGCACCCAAGCTGACTACGCCCTTCGCACGACATCCATTCCAGCCGATCTTGATATCAAAGTTCAGTCATCGTTCCTATAGCCACCCATGCCCGCAGCAGCCTCACTTAGTAGAGGTATACCCACACTTCCTCCACCTCCAGGCGATGGTCGCAACAATCCATCGTGGTCCCCAAGTGCAGCAACGACGAACCCCTCGCGCCGATACAGTCAGCGCATTTAAGACACCCACAACACCTTCGCCATCAGAGTTCCCTCTACGAACAATCTGATCACGGACGAGAATAGCTCATTCATGAATCTGTCGGGGAGCACCAAATATTCCCCATCGATCGGGAGTGCGGAGAGTGAGCAAACGGTGTATGACACGTGTTTCTGGGACGCTCCCCATGACTGCGAGCACTGCCGTGGATGCCAGGGCTGCACTCGTCAACTCCGAGCGGCAGCTCAACATCGCGGTCGTGGTGCTACCCGAGGGGCGTGGACAACGTCGAGGAACACGAGAGTTTGTGGTCGCCCAAGGAAGATGAGCAGTTTCTGGGTGTGTGGCTCGTGCAGACCACGCGACCGATTGGTGGGTGGTTCTAGATGAGGATTTGCGCGCATTTATGATTGGCGTTATCGTACGCGTCTTATTGTTCACGTTATCTATTCTAGAGACTTTTCGTTCCAGACTGGACCCGCATTAGTATTGAAACGCAGTTTCTTGTTTGCCTTGTGAGATTCACGAGGCGGCATGTTCATAAGATACGCACGCTACATCATATCCTCACAATGGCCTCCTCACATCTGTTTCAAGTCCAAGAGCCACAGCCTTGCAGCTCGTAGGCTTCCACTTCCCCACCTCTCGCACAAGGCTCTGGGTTTGTACAGTCGGTTTGCAGGTATGCCCGATTTCGTTTTACCTTCCTCACGATGACCTCTTCACATTTCCAACATATTTACATCATATTGGACGTTGCCTACATACACTGTGTGATGACTATGAGAGTGTAAACCTAGACATATGATACCCTACCCCATAGTAAACTGAACAAAATGAAGGACCCGCTAAGAGAACACTTCTATGACGGCATGCCACAAAATAGGACGATGAACTGAATAACGACAAATAAGGTGCGAAGCTAAAGAAAGCAAATAGACAGCCTAAAGAGCATGGACAATGGAAGCCGACGAGAGGATTTTAGGAGGTCTTATCGACAGATCGTTTCCAATTGGCTTTGATGATGTGATCTCTAGGTCCATTCAGATTGATCACAGGGGTGTGGGTGCGGGGAACGAGCGACCTGCACTTGCGCATCCCACGTCGTGACTCGAGAGGGTATTCGCACTTGAGGTGTCTGCGAGCACATTGACTGGAAAAAGGCACACATTAGTACGAGAATCAGCAAAAATGAGGCAACAGTGGGAGATACGGTTTGATGTCAGTAGCATGTAGTTGAAACCAGCGGACGGAAAATATGGTGCCGGACAGCCAGAGCTCAAAACAAAACGCGATACTCACTTACAGGTCTTATCCTTACTGCCCGGTTGAGATGGGCTGCATGCAATCTTTCTCCCCCGACAGAAGAGGCATGCCAGCTTCTTGTCGTGGGACCCCCTTGAATGAGGCCTCGGTGACACGCGAAGAGGGGTGGATGGCAAGCAAGAACTGCAACGGTGCGAACGAGTGACGGACCCCGTAGATGGGGTATATTGTCGATGGAACAATTGTGAACCTGGAGATAGAAGCTCGCTGTGCACGTATGGCTGGCTAGAGGTGGAGAGAGAGGGGGAAACGCCCTCCCATTGATCGCGACTGGTGCCCAACTGGAAAGAGGTGTCATGGAAGGCACCGTTGGACATGGAATGGGAAAGGACACCCTGTAAAGAAGAGGTGAGACAACGCAGACCCCCATGATGATGTGGCACATGCCTCGCCGAGAGGATCCTGGAGGGTAAACAGCTCATACGAGTAAACAGAGGGGTTGGCCATGGCGTGCAGATTGTTCTCGCACTTGGGGTCAGTGAGATACTCATCCTGACTAGGGATGAGCACAGGCTGACTGTACACACTGTAGAACTGGATATCGGATTCATCGAGGGAGTTGAAGTACA
The DNA here is from genome assembly GCA_038090615.1 of Phylloporus gajari. Classification (NCBI taxonomy): domain Eukaryota; kingdom Fungi; phylum Basidiomycota; class Agaricomycetes; order Boletales; family Boletaceae; genus Phylloporus; species Phylloporus gajari. The sequence continues at coordinate 10,682 of JBBPMY010000094.1, read as the reverse complement.
TCCCAGACTGGAACTCCTCAAAGGGGAATAAGTGCTGTCGGGGGTCAGAGACTGGGGGAGATTCGAGAAGAGATAGGACCCACCTGAACGTCGAACATGAGGAGGGAGTCCGTTGGCTTAGTGTGAGCGAGGGCTATTGAATTTATACGTAACTAGGAGCGAAATAAAATCGTCACCCTGCTGATGGGCCGACGCCCTTTCCGATGGCCTGAAGTTGTATCCGCATGGCTACTTTTTTTTTACCAGAGTCCCTGCACATTATCAAATCCTTAGGACCCTCGAATTCAATCCAGTTTTTTTTTACTTATGATGGGCCCGGATCTGAATATTGGTCGAGAGCGCCGGTCTGCTTTCAATAGGCCTGTTTTGGGTTAGAACAGGGCGTGTTCTTATTTTGGTAATGCCGATTTGTTTCCACCAATCAGAGTGCCCGAATGCAGCGGGCCAAGAGCCAAAGAAGTTGTCAAGAGATAACGTTACCTGACCGCTTTACAGATCAGTGGCTCCCCCAAAGATGCGGATGGCGCTGGTGCCTGTGCGACTCGACCTGCAACACGCAATGTGGCGACGTCGTCAGCGCCATCAAGGTCCAAGGCCGCCACGACAACGCGTGCGTGACCACTCCTGCGGGCTACGACACACTACCTAGACCACAGGAATTGTATACTGAATGTGTCCACCCTTCACTCGATCTTGAGCTTGAGTCTCAACACTACTAGTCTCCGGCGATCGCTGCCATGAGTGCATCATCCACCTCTTTGATTCGCGCTATTTCCCGCAACTTTTCCTGCTCTTCGCGCACAATGTCGTTGTCCCTCGCCACGCGATACGTCGGTTTCATGATCGGTTTGTAGTCGAGGTGGCGCTTGACGTAGAAACACATGTAGGCGTTCGAGCTCAGGCAGGCTCTCAGGTTAGACTGAGTTACTCTATATCCTACGTGTTAGCCAGTTTCGTCACAGGGACGAGATAGCCCACTTGTCGTCGTCAAAGCGATACCACTACGACCCGCGTCAGTCCTAACCCAAACGCATTACAGTAAGAAACCGACCTCGTCTCGGAACCGCGCGAAATTGGTATAATGTCCGTTTTCCAGTTGCCCTTCGTGATTGATCACTGCAAACAAGTCATACTCGTACATTCCCTCTGGTCCAGGGTACCTATACCGGGCGTCCACTTCAGCGCCCATGCGGTCGAAAAGCTACGCACGTCGATCCGTCCTCGTCCTTGCTTGTCTGGCTCATTACGAGGGTCGTATACGGGGCCATATTAAGTGACGCCGGGAACCGAACCGGCATGTCAATTTTTTGCGAGACTGACTTGTGTTCAAATCGCTACCAATTTCATCGTTGGCAAACGGACGTGGAGTCCATGACTGACATACCGTGAATTGAAAGCTGAGCACGGGCGGTAGTTTTCGTATGGTCATGCGCCTTAGTGCACTTGCTACAGTTTGCCCCCAGCTTCTCGGGCTTGGTGAACCTGTGCGGACCGGACGATGAATCGCCGAGCATCAATCAGCACCACGCCGCAAGACGGCTCATCCTAGTCACAGTCCGACATACTTACCGCTTTAGACACCCCGCGAGCGTATTTTCCGTACCACCAGATTCCCCGCCATTTTCGACGCTTTCCAGGTCGTAGTTAGGATGGACGTGGGTCCAAATGGTGTTTGATTAGATGAGTATACCTGAACATGGAGGTCAGATTCGCGTATTCAACGTTTCTGGGAAACAATGCGGTAAGTGGCGAACTTGCCTCTGAAAAATGATTGTCCATTTCACAGCAAGTGCAGTACTCGCGCTTGCACAGGCCCGGATTGTGCCTATCGCTCAGAAAGTAGTTCCGTAACAATGGGTTGTGAATAAAACATTGAAGGATTACATTGAGGAAACAGGTTTGCCCGAGATTGAGGAGGCCGTGACGGCCCTGGCAGGGTAGGACGATCATGTCCTTGAGCGCGTTAGACTCGCTCTCAGTCGGCGTCCAGGGCTAGTAAGGTTCCCTCGACTTCTTGGACACTGGTAACGTGAAGGCTCAGCGAGAGATGACAAGAAAGAGGGAATATACCTTGGAATCGAGTCATGTGTCCTTCGACCGAGAGGACGGTAGAGAGATACAGCGCATCGATTGTTTCATCGTATATAAAATCATCACAATCGGCACAAAAAACCGAGCCAGATCGAGTGTCGACGCCTGGAAAACGTTAAGAAAGAAACAAGAAGTAGAAAACGAACGATGGGCGACGCGAGGTGGGATGGGGGAAGTGGGAAACGTACAAAAGGTATGCCCTGTCTCTTGAAGGCGGTTGGTAACATGTCCGTTCGTCCAGCAACCTGCAAACGAACAAGATAGGCATACAAATGGCGCGATAGGGTGGAATGGCAAGTATCACATGTTGACACAGTGACCTACGTGAGTGATGAGGAATGAAGAACTAATGCATACAGACATAACATATATACCTTGCGCCGTTTCGCGGGCGATGATGTGTCTTGTATCCGACGAGCGTACCACGCGACGACGCTCTTGTACTTGCTCAACACGCCTGCGGACGCACGAGAGTCCGCGAGAAGCGCAGCGAGGTTGGCGCAGCTTGCCGTCTCGTTGGCCTCGGCGGGTTCGTGAGCGGTAGGTAGAGAGGCATCAAACGAGGCGTCCATCGCTAGTGCTGGTTCGTCGCCGAATAGTGTCGGCTGGGTCATATCGGAGGATGTAGACATGGCTGCGCGCTGCGTGTTGCACGATGCAGTGATTCGTAGGTCCGTGGGCTGACCGGCGCACAGACTTTGCGTGGCAGGATTGAACAAAAGGACAATCGGCCCGCGAATATACGTGCTTCAATACCAAGATGGTCAGGATACGGAGTGAGCGAGAAAGGGCGACGTACGAAAGCTGGCGGGTAAACGATCAGTTCAGACGGTCATGTACTTATAAGACTCAAAACGGTCGAAGCCTCGACCGAGCTGAGCACAGTACATATTCGAGTCGGCACGCCTGGTTACCTTCTTTGGTTCTGCCACGACAAACGACGCCCGACACTCGAGTATAATGTCTACGCCGCTATTCGCATGGCTTCTCGTCAACGTCTCAGTGCGACCAAAGAACCCACAGCCGGCGTTCAAGGCCGACGGTGACACACTCACTACGCCAGGGACGCTGAATCGCATTGCGTTTTTTGCAAGGCTTACTCAACCGATCGTGATGCATTTGATATCGTATGGGAGGTGAGAATACCGTCTTCATTACTGTGTTGAATCTGGATGGTCTCCAGGACAGACTTTTTGGCTTTCCGTGATCGCTCCCCAACAAGTCTGCACCACATCCAGCTAATACCCAAAGCCCATATCAGTGAGTTTTCCTCAAAGGTGTCTTGACATCGTAGGTAGTGTCAAAAATCTTACCAGTCAAGACGTTGACCTGGGTATGAAACAAGTATTCATCAATTCTCTTGCTTAGAATATCTGGGAAGTTAGATGCATGGAGAGCATAGGACATGGCATCCTTAATAAGCTTCAAGTACCGCTCACACGCCGCAAGTAGGTCTTCATCCCATCCCATATTGCACTTACCAACTCAACGTAGAATGGGGTTTCACATACCACCCTTCAACAGCGTGGACCATTTGCACTTGCATGTGCAAGCACTGCCCTACGTCTCGCGTTTGCGACAACTCAAGTACCCAGTTGCAAAGGGTTTCGGAACATTCGACAAAGGATTCAGCTGGTTCTCCGAGGTCGGTCAAACAATTCGGATCTTAGAAAAGGGCTCGACTGTCAGAATTCTACCTTGTTGACCTTAGAACCTTCTGATGAATTCAATACTACCTCTGACCTGCTGCACGTGAGCCCAGGCCACCGAGACGGCCAAACATGATCCATCTGCCATACCCTCAAGGAAAGTGTGTGCTATCGTCTCGATTTCCGTCCATTTCGCAGTGAGGAATATTCCGCAGCTTGTATAGATCGCGTCTGATCACTTCAATTTATCTGGATTGCCCTGGATATGCTCGTGTGGGCTTGCAGGTCGGTTCTTCCTGCTGACCCTTGTGGCTCGCGGTTTCAACTTTCTTCGTCGACGGAGTAGGTTTGAGTTGCATCCGGAACGCTTTTTACCCTTGATAGGCGGGTTAGATGGCCCAGGTATGTCTGTCGACTTGCATTTGTGGTGACTTTACTGACTCGTGAACACTCCAGCTAGTGCCATCGTTTATGGCTGTGGCCCGTGTCGCTCACTCTTTATCCGATGTGTCCATCGTTGGTCTCGCGCTCCGGATCGCACTCGACAGTCTCGGGTGCAATTGAATCTTTCATCCGCCCTTCTCGCCCCAGATCTCGTTCATGGACGTTCGTTTCGACATACGGCGCTCGTATTCGTCGCTCTACTAATGAGTGTCGTGGGCGTCCTAGGTACGTACCTGGTGTTGCGTTTGCGGTGTCTGGTGACCCGCGTCCTTTTCAGCTAGCACACTCGTTTTCATTTGTATCGCCTGTCACTCATTGTGGCGATCGTCCCGTCCCGTTCCCTGTTACATACGACGCTATGTGCATCATTTCCTGACGTCCAATCGATTCCGTCGTCGGCTTGGTCCTTTCTGGGTGGGGCCTGGTGGGCCTGGACTCGGACTCTACGCATTTGAATATGCTCTGAGACCGTTCTGGATGCCGTCTATGCATTTTGAGATGTAGTCTACACATGATGCGGTCGTTTTGACAGCTGACTCGCCTGAGTCGTTTGGGCTCGCCTGTATTCTCCCTCCGTGTGCTGCTTCATGTATTAGATATCCTACCTACCTGTAATTAGCAGGATACTGAATCTCTAAGAGGGAATAAGCTAGTATGAATGCTATTATATAATGAGAAGTCCGTCAGCTCGAGTGTTCATCGTCCTCGTGTCCCCATCATGATACCTTGTCCACGGACATATTCAATCGTGTGTTGCAAAACACGCTCATCATCCGCCTTAGTGATATCCAAACTATGCGTGGCCCGTCCCCCAGTGAGCACCGGGTTCAAAGGCACAGGTGGATAGTGTGCTTCGCCAACCTTCCCGCCCCAGTCAAAATCCAGAAGGGTGAGCTCGTCCTTGATGATCATGAAATTGGGTGGTCGCAGGTCGCCGTGTACGAAGCCCTTCTCGTGTATCTTTTCGACTAAATCTTTCATCGTAGTGGTCCACTTGTTTTGAAGGAAAGGGTCGGAAGAGGGAGCGAGTATGCTTCCTTCAACGCGTGCCATCGCGACGGCGATGATACCTCCTGCACATTTTTCATATGCATATAGCTCGGGAGCACGACCGAGACCAGCACAGAATGCGTGCAGGTCAGCAGAATAAGAACGGGTGAGCTTGACGACGAGCGGACCAAGAGTCGAAGACGAGGCCATGTAGACATGCCTGTTGAAGTCATTTTCCATGAAAATTTCGATTTGAAATTCGATGTAATCGGGAGTAGTATCGTCAATAGGAGTGGGGGAGTTAGGACCATGGTATCGTCGCAGTCTTTTGAGCTGGGGAAGCTGGGGTCGATTTATGGGGTCCAGTGGAACACCGGGGCGAACAAGAAGTCTCTTTGCCTCGTCATCGATACATTCAAGAAGGACAGTTGCAGCCTTGAACGCGGCGTATAATTGGTAGCGGTCGCTGCCGCTGCTCTCAATCGGAAGGCACCAGAGGGAAGTCGTCAAAGGTAGGCAAACTATCGAGCAAACATATGCAAAAGCATAGAACGTGATGCTATTACCTGAGGGCGTCGACAAGCAGAGTCAACGACTGTATGAGGAGGTCTTAACTTTACACGCCCCGAAGTAAAAGTTGTGCAATGTATAACTAAATTTAGTAGTATACAAAATTTATTCGCCGTACAAACGATGCATATTTTCCGGCAAACATTCATTCTATATACGGGTTCTGTATGCATGGTATAAACAAAGGATGTACATTGTATGTACAGACTTTATACCACTGGTGTACCATGCACATAAGGCAAACAACTACTAGACCTGTCAGATTCCACCCAGCACACCATTACAGTTCACAATTACTGTACTGCAAACAGAATGTATTCAAAGAATGATAGTACATAAGTTGTCATCACATGTATAGATAGGTACTTTGTAGGGTGTGTACAGGACAATGGGCGACTCGCAAGTGGTGAACCAGCGAGGGGCCGAATGCGAACATGGGATGCTAAAGCCCTCGTTGCGTATTCCTTATGGCGCGAGAGTACGTCCACTCATACCCTGAATGGGTTCTTTGGACGTCGCTCGTGTGCCATGACACATGACGAGGAGAGAGACCGGGGGAGACAGAGTGGGGTCGGGCAGCAGCGGCAGCTCCACAAACCTGGGCCGATGGCGAGCTGCGAGGGTGGGTGGGAAATGCCTCGCACACCATGCCTGGGTTCAAAGAAACCCAGTGGAAAGCGAGGAGACCGACCGCCAGGGAAGGTCAACAGGGTGCAGCGGATGGATGAAAATGCGAGTGCAAGCTGAGCTTGTTGATGAACCAGTGAGTGCGCGAAGTGGCATGGAAGAAAGACGCGCTGAAGACGTTGCTCTGCCGCTTCACTCGTGCCTTGTTCCGAGTCAGGCTGGTTGTGTGGGAATCAGGACTTAGCAAAAATTTTACCCAAGTTCCTCAGGTGGTGTAGATTGCACATGACTTGAACATGGATTGTACATCTTTGTGCTGTACAGTCGACTCCCTTATAACCCATACCCCTTGGGATCCGGCCTAAAGCATGGGTTATGAGGGAGTATGGGTTCTGAAAAATAGTGCATACCACGTGACACGAAACTCAAGGACACTCTGTGCGCGCATTGCACTGACATGTACCATGTCATATAGCACTATTGAGATGATACTGCTCTAGAACATGCTGTGCAGTCTCAGATGCATGGAGTGGTGATTGCAAGGACTATTTATGCATTACGAGTAAAATAATTAGTAATCTTTGTATCCTTCATACTCTGTAAACCCAATGCGCGTGTCTCATTCCCAAACCTGCCCAACATGATCTCAAACTTGCAAGCAAACTGGCTGTCAACCACTTTTGTGTAATCACACAAGACATGGATTGCCCAAAGGGCATCAGTCCATGATGGCATCGCCTCAACAGCAGTGCTCTCCGTAGCTTCAGGTTCCTGGAGACTTTTCGCCTCCATGACTGCATCACAAATGTCCTGGTCCGTTGCATCGAAGATATTATGGGTTTTAGCAACTGGATTGAGAAGTTCCGAGATGTTCATTCGCCTGGAGTGATGGAGAGCCCCCAATGACTCAAGATAGTCTAGTCTGTCTTCGACTTCTTTCTCGGCTTGTAACAGAGGGTGATTGGATATTTCGGGAGTGGTAGCATGGATGAGAGATGAGATGGGGAGAGTGGGATGGGTTTCTACTGCGGAGTTGTCCATGTTTGGCAAAATGTTGGCTTTTCTCCAGTAGTTCCAAATTGTTGTGGTATCCACTTCGTCCCATGCTTCATTTGCAAGCCACATCGCTTCCAGTTGATTGATATCATAGATATCTGATGATACGATGTCCTCTTCATAACGGTCGATGGCACGGCGGATGAACCGTGCATGATAGTGAGCCTTGAAGCAACGTATAATGCCTTGATCATTTGGCTGAACATGCGCTGTCAGGTTTGGTGCAAAATTTTCAACATGGATATTAGTGAGGGTGTCGGGTATGACATGACCAGAGAAGTTGTCCTGCAAAAGCAGGATCTTTTGCCCCTCCCTCCTGAGCTCCTCATCCCAATTTGTCAACCATTCTTGATAGATCGTAGCTGTCATCCAGGCCTTGGCGTTGTGGTGGTAATTGAAGCTGAGTTGAGTGCCAGACCGCTTTCCAAATATGCGCAGTTTATGCCATTTGCCAATAATAAGTGGTTTGAGTTTCTTAGACCCATCTGAATTCGCCACAAATAGATATGTTAATCTGTTCTTTTTCCCCTTTACACCTGCTTGTTGCTTATCTGAGAGTCCTCAATCAGGGGGCATGCTGTTCAACGGCCAATTATGATTGAGAAGTTAAGGACCAGGATTGCTATAAAGAGATGTACACATAAAATAGTCCAGTCTCATCTCCATTAAAGACATCACAAGGCGCATAGCCCACATCTTTGATTACTGTCTGAACCCGTAGCTGTTCCTCATTGACAGTTTCAGCTTGTGTAGACCCAGCTTCACTGTGCTGCTTTATCTGCTTTAAGCCAATCCGTGTCTTGTACCGGCTCAACCAGCCATTGCTCAAACGAAGCTGTTCTTCTACTGGAACACCAGCCAAATCTGCAAAGCTTCGCCACTTCTGACGAAGGACCTCACCCATTAACAAGAGGTTTTCAGCCATGGCTTTGGAGACCCAAAGGTCTAGCATCTCTGTGATCTCAGGATGCAATGTCTGATGGATACGCTTGGCTGAGTGAGACAGACCACCACTAGCTGCATATTCCTCCCGCCAGACTTTCTCTAACTTGAGCCAAGCCGAGATCCTTGGCTGCTTGAGTCTGAGTGAAGGGTAGCGCTGATCAAAATATGCTGCTGTCTTCGTTTGATTCTCCCCATTTTTGTGATGCCAGTCAAGAATTTCAATCCACTGTTTGAGTGTAGCATTCCCTTTCTTCAGGGGTTCCGTATGTCGTACATGCTTTGTCTGACAGTTAGATGACTCGGTATCTGGTTCAGGATCTATAGCACATGTAAATTCAGTGTTCTATAACGGCAGGAAAACAACTTTAAATCCTACGCTTTCGCTTTTTTGACAGTGTAGTGACACTACCATGCCCCAATTCCATTAGTTTCTGCAGAGTAGCCTGTTTCTGTGGGCCTAGCTTTTCAACAGCACCATCATAATTTGAAGTCTTTTCCAGCTTGTCAACCAGACACTCTTCATCTACTAAATTTCCACCACCATCAAGCCATTCTTCATCAGCTTCCAATAGCGGTAGTTTGGCCTTTAGTGTGGCTTCAAGCTTCTCTTTCCGTTCTCAGATGGTATTCCGAAGCTTCTTCAAGCCTTTTTTTAGAATCTCGACAGTGTGAGGTTTCATAGACAGTGAGAAAACGTTGTGTTGGGTCTCTCTTGCCATGTTAGGATTGCAAAGGTAATATATTTACATAATATTGGCATTGTCCGACAGTGGACATATGGGTTATCATCAATCCAAAGGGCTATGGGGTATGGGGTATGGGGTTTCCTCAAAATTTGCTGCAAACCAGCTCGGGAGTCAAGAAAATGTATGGGTTACAAGGGAGTATGGGTTATAGGTGGTATGGGTTACAAGGGAGTCAACTGTAGTAAACATAAAGATCCATTAAGATAGGATCATATGTAATCATGCTTACTTGAAAGATAAGATAGATAAGAAGATAAGCATGATCTAGCATCTTGCTGATGCTGACTGATGTCTGACTGACATCTGACTTATGTCTGACTGATGACATAAGTATCAGTCTCAACACTCCTTCTCACTGTTCATGTTGGGAATATTGTAAGGGCAAGACAGTTTTGTCCTTGAATGAACTTGATCTTCCCTAAGTTCTTTGTAAAAATAACTGCAAATTGTTGATTAGAAGGAACATAAAATAGTTCAACTTCTCCAAATTCAACTGCTTCACGAATATAATGTTGAGGAATACAAATGTGTTTCGTTCTTCCTTCCTGAACTGGATTGGACGCTATGAAGATAGCTCCTTGGTTGTCTACACACAAAGGTACGTGTTTTATGGGAAGTTTAATCTCTTCAAAGAGATTACTTATCCACTGAATTTGTTTGGCATATTCTGTCATTCCACAATACTCTGCTTCTGTTGAAGAGAGATGAACTCTTCTTTGTCTTTGTGATAACCAAGACACAATGCCATTTGCTAGAAACATTGTATATTCAGTAGTAGATCTGGATGTTTCTATGTCACCTGCCCAATCTGTATCAGAATAGGTGATTAATCCTGTTTGATCTCCTTCTCCAGAGTATTTTATGCACAATCCTGTAGAATGTGCCAAATATCAAACAATTTGTAAACTTCTCATCAGATGTTCTTCTGATGGATTAGTTGAGAATTGTGACATTTTGATGACTGAATATGCTAGATCAGGTCTAGTTCCTAGCATTATGTATAACAATGATCCAATCACTGATTGGTATCTGCTTCGAAAAGCTGCGTTCACCTGTCCTTGTTTAGGACGAGGTGAATATCCAGTTGGCAGGGGGACATCTGTCTCCTTATAATTCTCTTGTTCAAAGTGTCTTACAACTTTGTCTGTGTATGTGCATTGATCAAGGATTAGGGTTCACTTCTTGTGATTTCTTGTGATTCTCATGCCAAGATACTCTTTGGCTTCTCCAAGATCACAGCTTTCCCATTTAGACATAAAAGTCTTTTTGTGATTGAGGATTTGTTTTCTATTACTACCCATGAAAAGAGCATCGTCAACGTAAATGATGATGATAATAATATCCTTGCCAATAAGCTTTACATAGATGCCACTATCTGAAACACATCTCTTGAAACCCATTTTGATGAGTGATAGATTTAGCTGCTTGTTCCATTAAAGCACAGCTTGCTTCAAGCCATATATGGCTTTCTTTAGTTGACAGACCTTTGATTCCTGGCCCTTCATTACAAATCCTTCTGGCTGAGTCATATAGATCTCTTCATCTAAATCTCCAAAGAGAAATG
>JBBPMY010000093.1:0-34209 GCA_038090615.1 Phylloporus gajari | reverse complement strand
ACAGGTGGACAAGTCCTAGTACATCAAATTTAAAATAGAATGCCTTATCATAGCAGTTGCAAGTGTAGCAGGAGACATGACCATTTTTGAAACCATGGAGCACCTGTTCCCTCCTCTTGCCTTGGTAGGTATAGAGCTCATGAAGGTATGTACTTGAAGAATAAGGTCTTCTACTCATTGCTATTAGTTCCATCTCCCAGAATCAGATAGCCTTAGGGTTGCTCAGTATCACCCTACAGATAGTATTGTAAAGCAGGGGAATCCTGTAGTCTGAATAAGAGAGGTTGTGAAGAAACAGCTACAGTAAGTACCCTACCCCTGAAAGAGGAGGACCTATAGGGGCCAGCAGGAGCATTAAAATCCATTGAACCATAGAAGGATACAACTCAAGCCTGCTCAAACTGATGTACCTCATCATGGATGGATGAGAGAGTAGAAGTAAATGTAGTTGTTGGGAGAAGACTCAAAGGACACATGGCAATTGCCCTTGAGCAGTGTAACTTGTCATTGAGACACTTGATCTTATCATACACAGACCAAAGGTCATCAGGCTCACATATCTTGTGAATATAGCTAACTCATTTAAGGTACTCTGGGATAGGATCTTGAAACATTTTGGTTCACAGAAAACTATGGACTACATCTGTAGGTAGTACTAGTGGCCAAGGATGGGCCAAGAAACTGATAAGTCCTGTGGGACATGCACTACTTGTCACATGACCAAGAGAGAAAATAAATCAACTACAGGTTTTTGCACAGTATCCTTGTGGACTTTGTAGGTCATTTCCTATCAAGTGACAGTTATGACTACCTTTGTGTAGTGTTGTATCAGCTGACATTGATACTTCACCTGATCTCAGTGTACATGACAGTTTAATCATCTGAGCTCATAGTCAAGTATATCCAAAGGAATGTTCATCTCTATGGACTTCTAGAGAAAATCATCTTGAATTGTAACATTAAATCCAGGTTGATGTTCTGCTATGAGCTATATTGGATGCTCAGGATAAGACTACTGATGTTAACTGTGTCTTATACTTGTCACACAAAACTTAATAATCTTTAAAGGATGTGCTAGATAATTGATATCTAGGTATAACAATAACAGGATGTTCCTGAAATAAGATGCATATATATTTTTTATGACATAGGTGATGAATCCAACACTAAATAGCTGATTGACAAAGTCATCATATACAAGTGGAACAGTAATACCATAAAACTACTCATTCATTGGAACCTAGGTGACTCCAGGTGGGAACCTAGTGCTAATTGTGAAGAGCTCAAGGCTCTAGATCAATACCTCAATCTGCAGGGAGTATGCAACATATGTCACCTATCTCACAAGATGGAGGTTGCATAAGTGTGTACAAAGTCTCAACATACAGTGTCAGATGACATTATGGTGATTCATATCAACAAACAAGAGACAAAATACAGATAAACAAAAAAGCAAAATAAAAACCAAATAAAGTCAGATAAATAACAAAGCTAAATAGATTAGCTCACTGTAGTTTAGAGTTTCTGTCAATCTTTTTCCTTTTATATCAGTTTTCAAATTTGGTAATAACTAATTATTGTGTCACATCTTGTCTACACAGGTTTACACTTCTCTTTACTCTCTACCACCACCATATCCCTATTAAGATTGCCCTCACCAGTCTTGTCTTATATATCCTTGCACAGTTGCTTGCCTGCATACAAGCTACACCTTCTTTCCCACCACATAAGGTCAAAACCTCAAAAGTTGAAAGCAAATGCTATTGGGAAGAGTCCAAGTTGCTATAACAATGCTCTAGTTTCCCACTATACCCTGTGTACTAGATTGACCATAGCACTTTGCCATTGATTTGCCACAAAAATGCTTGCTCTTGTTGTGACACCTATATGATGCATTTTGCAGTTTCAATGACCATAGCAGTCAAAATATCTCTCTTGTACTTTGTGCAGAGAAGAAATAATATTTCCTCATCTCCATGATTTGTCATATATATCATTACATCCTTCAGCTTGAATGTTGGCTCTTGCAAGGGCTTTTATTATCCTGAATTCTGAGCATCTTCAGCTCAAGTCACCTGTCATGTGATAGATTGTCCAAGTGTCTATATTTATCGATTTTGTCTTCTTGAGGTTCATTGTCTCCTTCCCTGTCATAGTATTGAGATAGGAAATCAGCCATTTGATTCTCCATACCTTTCATATAGACAATATTTGTGTTAAATCACAACAGACAGTTATCTATTTAATCTGTCTGCTCAACAGATCATGCTATGTATTGAGGGATTTCAAAGCCTCATGGTCAGTCATGATTGTGAAATTGAATCCAAGAAAGTTATCACTTCATCAGCATCTCAATGATCATGAGGATCTCTCACTTGAACATTTTGTAATTTGACTGAATGTCACTCAGCCTCTTAGACATGAATCTTGTGAGCTGACATGTTTGCAAATCAGGCCCTCATCCATATCATATAACAACGCATCAAAGATAAGCCATATAGACTCTTCCTACCATGGATCTATTTGGCAGTAAATCAAGAACTTGCATACCAGACTTTGATCATCTGAAAGGATTGATTATAGTCTGGAGCTCTTGTCAAACATCATGGTTGTGTCCCAGGTACACTGTTCTGCAACATCAACAAGATCATCTAGGATGTACAGGAAGTATAGGAATTCTGCTGTGAATAGGAAGATCTTAAAGGTAATACCTTAATGGGTCAGAGAGATATGCTGGATGACATATGAGGTGAATTAAGGATATTTAAAATGAGAAGTGGATATAAAGTCAGAAGCACTATCATGCATGGACAACTGTCATCCTCTTGGTCTCCCTGTCAAATGAAGGATGCATTTGTGTATGACACACCATCATTGTTGTTGTCATCTCAAATGGGGGGTGCAGACTAGGAAAGTGCAGACAAACTAGCTGACCTAGTGCTAGGTCAGGTAGGCCACACTAGACTGGCCAGACCACCATTAGAGGACTCTGTCAGTGGCAGATTGACTATCTCAGTGCTAGGTCCTTTCTAGCATAGTGATAGACTCACACTAGCCTGTCAATAGTTTCAATCAATTATGCTAGAATCTCATGCTAGAATCAGAATTGCACACTAGTGGAGATTTCAAATCAGTCATATTTTCCCACACAAAATTTAATACATTCTACACCATGTCAAACTCAATAGGTCTCAGTATTCTCATAGTTAGCATTCAAGCCTTCAAAACAGTAGTGGCAAGTGTTTTCATCCTTTATACTCAGTTGATCTCATTTTCTGAGCTTAAATATGAAATATTCATCTGAACACATGGATTTAATTCCAAGGCAATATTATATGAGCCTGAATACAGTGCATTCCTCTCATCATCAGAGTCTTTACTGTTGACATTGGAATTGGAAGACTTGGACAACAATATTCCAACACCTTCTTGCAAAGCTAGTAGACTAGGAAGAGATGGATATAACATAGAAGAGTAACTAGGCTTAGCAGCTGTGAAGTTCAACATGCTCAAGATAATAGTTTTTGCTCCTGCAGAAATACAATATTATGATGGGTATTGTCTTGTGAACATAGCTGTGAACAAACATCTAAATACCTGTAAATGTAGAACCTTCCAAGATGTAAAGGCACTAGAACAGGTTCAACAGATAATAAGTTCATGAATGAGAATATTACCTGATTTCTTGTCTATTTAGTACTACAAGTCAGCAATCTATGCTATAGTGTGGCACCATGGCTACTGCAACATTGACATGGTGTTGCAAAAAAGAAGAGGAAGATATTATCTGGAGTGGATATTGGATATTTATTGTGAATTGAACTCAGTCAGATTTGGCTGACAAAAATTCTCCCAGCATCTCCCAGCAGAGTTTAATTCACAATAAATACCTAGAGTTTTGTGTCTTTTAACTCTTTCTCAGGTTCCCTCCATGTCCATCTACTATGTAGCATAATACAACATTACATGTAATAGTATAGTTCATCTGACACTCTTCTTGGGGAATGCATGCAGGTCTACAAATTGTCAATATAGTTGACAAGGAAATTGAATGATTTGTACATTACAAACCTGCCCAGTTCTCCTACTATACAGTTCCTAGTATCTAAATTGCAACAATGTGTTGTACAATGACTTCCAAAATTGAGTCAATGTTTTGAGATTTTGAAGTGTTTCTTATATAACTCAGGAGAAAGAACAAATAAAGCCAAATTATAAGTAGGTGGTGGGAAGTACATGCTCCTAGCCATGTGTGAAAAAAATATTCATGTGATTTGAATATGTATCCATGAAGATATAGTCAATTCAATTTAATGTGTCATTGACTCAATTGTGTAACTATCTGTCACATCTGTCAAAGTTTGACAGCTGTCATATATAATCCTTGATGGAAGCATAACTGATGGTTGCCATAGTTACTGTATCATAGTAACCACCTCAATTGACACTATTTAAGCACTGGTTTCATCTCTCATATCTGTCAGATTCACTATACATCCTATTTCCTCCTCTAAAAAGGAAAACATCCTTTCTCTGGCCTCTAATGGTCATTCTAGTCACTCTATTGCCTCCAAACTTGATGTCAGCCAGTCTACTATCTCTAGGGTACTCAGGGATCTCCTGCCCAATAGACCTAGACCTCTTTCTGGCCATCCCTCCAAGCTTTCAGTCACTTCTCAGCATACTATCATCACTCAAATCACTACAGCCAGGGCTGCCAATGCTATCCACACTACCCACCACATCAATTTCATCATTCCCAGTCCTGTCTCCTCACAGACAGTAAGAAGAGTTCTTAAAAAACATTCATTCAAGACTGTAACAAAGAAGAAAAAGCCACTTCTTGCTGTAAGAAACAAGAAGAAGCATTTAGCCTTTGCCCTGAAGTATCAGGAATGGTCTATTGAGGACTGGAAGAGAGTTGTTTGGTCAGATGAGACCAAAATCAACAGGATAGGATCAGATGGAAGGGAATAGATATGGAAACAGGTAGGTGAGGGCCTTATTAACAGAGAGGTTTAGGGAACAGTGAAATTTGGAGGAGGAAATATCATGGTATGGGGGTGTATGGGTTGGGAAGATGTTAGACACCTTGCAGAGGTTGGGGGGAGGATGAATGCCAACCAATATGTGGACATTTTGAAGGACAACTTGCTTCCTAGCTTGAAGGAATCTGGAATTTCTTTGGAGGATGTCATCTTTCAACAGGACAATGACTCTAAACACACCTCCAAAAAGGCCAAGAAGTGGATGGAAGACAATGATATCAAAGTCCTGGATTGGCCTCCACAATCTCCAGATCTCAATCCCATTGAACATCTCTAGCATCATATCAAAAAGGAGCTTGCCAAGTATTCAACACATGCTAAAGGAGTATGGGAGACTTGGGAAAAAGTGGCAGAAGTATGGAACAATATAGATCTGGAGGTGTGTCAGAATTTGATTGAAAGCATGCCTAGGAGGATCTAAGCAGTGATCAAGGCCAAAGGAGGTCACACAAAGTACTAGAATTGGATGATTCTGTAGATTTGACACATAGTTACAAAATTGAGTCATTGACTTGCTGATTTGAATTGACTATATCTCCATGGATACATATTCAAATCACATTAATATTTTTGTCACATGTGACCAGAAGTATGTGCTTCCTATCACCTACTTACACTTTGGCTCTATTTGTTCTTTCCCCTGAGTTATATAACAAACACTCCAAAATCTCAAAGCATTGACTCAATTTTGGAAGTCACTGTATACAGATTTCAATCATCTCATAATGTTGTATATACATTGTACTCCTTATACCTAGATTGAGCTTTATTTAAGATGGTCATTTCTCAACTGTAGAACATTCATGTCATTATGCTGTTGTTTTTGCAATTCATGACCAGAAAGACAAGTATATCTCCCCTATTGTATTATGTCTTTGAATAACAATGTCAACTTTTCATTTTCCAGATCATCTTGTATTGTATTGTACCATGGAAACAAGCATAAAGGTGTGTTGCAACAATGTGTATGTGACTATATCTACACTTCTTGACAGCAACTATGTCTAGGTCATGATGATGATAATGACAATGTAAATGTGGTCATACCCACACCACTTGATGCCAAAAAAACAATAGGGGCAAGAGGATGAGTGCAATGACAGTGAGCAACAATTACAATACCTGCCTAAAATGGGATGAGGGGGTGAGGGAGTGACAATGATGATGGTGTATATGTGATCACACTCATACCACCCTCTGATATGCTGATAATGAGATGAGGCAGGATGTGATGACAGCATATACATAATCACACTCACCTGTAAATGCTCTAATGACAGGAGATACAAAGACAATAGTGTATGTATAACCCCTCCCACCACTGATGCATAATAACCAGGATGAAGGGAGACATGATGATGACAGCAACGTATGCCAGACTACATACAAATAGTGAGAAGGGTGGGGGTATGAAGATAGGGAAAACAATGCATGTGCAGTCACACTCACTCCCTCTGACATCAAAATGACAAGGAGGGGTGTGACAACAGTGAGTGATAGTGATAGAAACAAACTGTAGACTCATAGACCTGATGACAATGCCAGTACATATACTACTGTACACATACTGTCATCTGATACCCCACCTATATACTGGCATAGTATTCACTGTAAATACAAAACATTATTGTGCCCAATTCAGAGCATCAACATCATGTTCACTATACATATGTATGTCCCTTCTATGTTAATTTTATATGTAGTATCATAAATAGCTTTTTATTTCTTCTATTGTAATGGAATGAAATCAATAAAAAAACTGTCTGATTACTGTAGTGTGACCATCTGTACAAGAATGATCAACTATATAGAACTGCACAGCCACTCTGGGATTGTACAGTACAATAACATGTACAATACTCTTAAATTAGGGGAATAACTATATAATATAAATAGACATAAGTGTCGAGCATACAAAGGTTCAGCAAGATAGAATGCTGCTATGCACCGTTGTGTTGAGTTGTTGTGAGTGATAGACACACACGAAGGTTTGGGAACAAGAGTTAAATTGAAACTCAGCTGTGGAGTTCGAAATATCTATACTACTGGTATGATTACTTAATCTATCTAATTAGGAGTATGAACTACGATGCACTATCTCATTCAACACTCCCCCTTGCTAAGCTGCCGATTTTAAGGTGCATAAACGTTAGAGTATAGTGAAAAGTATGGCTAGGAAGAATGAAATCTAATAAATTCTAAGTCCTAATTCTGATCTGAATTGTTCAAACTTTATACGACCAAGATTCTTGGTGAACATATCTGCAGGGTTAGATGATCCATCAATGAAAAATATTTCGATGGTACCATCCTTTACCCAGTCTCTTACTACATGCCATTTGATTTCAACATGTTTGTTTCGAGTTTCAGTGACTGGATTGGATGCCATGAATATGGATCCTTGATTATCACCACAGATAGGGATGGGTTTAAGATTATACCCAAGTTCTCTAAGTAGTTGTTTGATCCAAACCACCTGTCTGCTACAATCTGACAGGGCAATGTACTCAGCTTCAGTAGAGGAGAGGGAAACGCGCTCTTGTTGTCGTGATCTCCAGCTGAAAGTACAATTAGCTAGTTTGATAAACCAGCCTGTCTGAGAGCGTTGAGTATTGGGATCAGATGCCCAATCTGAATCTGTACAAGCCATGAGACCAGATCCTTTGCCATCATAGATGAGAACATAGTTTCAAGTACCAAGTAGATAGCGACAAATGTATAGTGCTTTATCTATATGTTCTTGGGTAGGATTGGTGGCATGTTTAGATAATGCTGTAATGGCATATGCAATGTCAGGGCGTGTGCCAATCATTAGATATAGCAGTGATCCAATAATAGTTTGGAATTGTGTTCGAAGTTCAGGGTTTACAGGTCCATCATGTTTCAGAGGATAGTATCCTTGAGGTAAGGGAGTGGGAGTGGATTTTGCATTAATCAGGCCAAATCTCTCTATGATTTTTTCAAGATACATGCATTGATCGACTAGTATCTGATGATCTTTGCGCTGAATATGCATGTGGAGAAATTCTTTAGCTATGCCAAGATCTCTGCATTCCCATTTTTTCATAAAATGTCCCTTGATTTCATCAACGATGGCCTTAGAGGGACCACAGAATATGGTATCATCTACATAGACAATGGCTACAACCATGTGGAAGCCTTTCCTTTTATAAAGGAAAATGCCATGGTCAGACTTCAGACGTTCGAATCCAAGTTCTTTCATAGACTCATTGAGAGTATTCCACCAGGCTAATCCTGCTTGTTTAAGGCCATATAGGGCTTTCTTTAGACGAAGGACTTTGCCTTCTAGTCCAGGGATTTTAAAGCCTTCAGGGAATTCCATGTAGATCTCTTCATCTAGATTGCCATATAGATAGGCAGATCTTACATCTACAGCTTCCATGTGCCATGATTCCAGTGCAGCGAGAGCCAACATCAATCTGACTGTCTCATATCGCACAACTGGAGAGAAGATTTGATTGAAGTCTATGCCTTTGACCTGAGAAAAACCTTTTGCGACTAATCGTGCCCGTTTACGTCTGTCTGGTTTGATGTCAAATACCCATCGATTTCTGATGACTTTGCGATCTTTGGGTCAATCAACGATGTCAAATATGTCTCGTTTCTTTAGCATCTCAAGTTGCTCGCAACATGCAACTTTCCATTCTTCTTGAGCTGCAGCTGGTAGGTTTTGAATATCCTGAAATGTCCATTTGCATATAGGTTTAGCACTTGGATCCATGGTATCGTGCAAAATTGCCTTGGAGAGCAGATATTGGAGGAAAGATACTCCCCCTTCATGGCTTAGTTTCTCAACCTCATCCTCAGAATCATATTCTGTGGGGGGAAAAATGGACGTGGATGGACCCTCTTGAGGAGGTTCCTGAGGAGGTGAGCCGGGAAATTGACCAGGCATATCTGACTCTTCTACACGCTTCTTCCACTTAGATTCTTGCTCGATGTCGTTCACCTGCTGTACTGGATGGTCATCACCATACATATTGTCAGGTCTATTAGGGACACAATGTTCTCTGCGAGGTCTTTGAGGGACTGCAGAGACAGCTGGGATAGGGGCACGAGGAGGAGCGCGCTGTTTTTGTGGTGCAGTGGGAGGAGGTGGACGTGGTCCTTTAGGCAATGGAGTGCGAGGAGGACTAGGAGAGGATGGACGAGGAGATGGTGGATGTGGTGGATTGGTTGGTTCAGCTGGAGGTGCTGATTCGATGGAATTTGGAAGAGGAACTTCCACTTCTTCAGGTGGGGCAGTGACCTGCAGCTGTGGGCAACGCGCCTGAGGTTTGTCACATTTGGGGAACAATTGCTCATCAAATAGAGCATTTGTTGATGTAAAAACAATATTATTTGGAGATCGCATAAATAGGAAGTTAGAAGTATTTCCAGGTGCAACGCCTAAGTACACCATGAGTTCAGATTTAGGGGCCAGCTTATTGGTGTGAACATCTTGTGGGATGTGAACGTACGCTCCGCAACCAAAAACGCGTAGGTGGCTTATATCTGGGGACTGCAAGTGCAGGAACTCATAGGGGGTATGCCAATTATGACATTTTAGGGGTGTACGATTGTACAGGTGTACAGCATGATCCCAACTAAACTCCCACCAAGATTGGGGTAAGCATGCTTCGAGTCTCATGACTTCAGATTTGTCCATGAGAGTGCACATAAATCTCTCAGCACACCTGTTTTGTTGTGGAGTATGGGGAGCACTCTGGAAAATGCGGATCCCATTGTCAAGCAGTAATTTATCAAAGGCTTGAGATTTGTACTCTCCCCCTGCATTGGACATCCATCCTTTGATTGTGGCATTGAATTGAGTCTTTGCCATAGCAATAAATTGCTTGGTGGCTTGTAATGCTGCATCTTTCGAGCGCAAAAGCTTAGACCAGCCAAAGGAGGTGTGATCATCAAAGAAGGTGATGATATATTTGTAGTGATGATAGGATTCGATGGGAAACGACTTAATGTCAGAGTGAATAAGCTCAAAAGCCATTGAAGCTCATCTGGTGTCAGGTAAGAATGGCCAATTAGGCATTTTTCCTTGGGCACAGCCAGGGCACAAGGGTTCTTCCTGAGGGAACTGAATGGATTCAGGAAAGCTGCAAGTATGTTTTCACACATGTTTAAGGACTTCCTTTGAGGGATGACCAAAACGACGGTGCATGATGTCATAATTAGGGGCAGACTTCGTGAGGTTGTGCTTTAGAGAGGGTATGTCCTCAATGGTGTACATGTTACAGCCCATTCTGCCAGGGATAAAGGGGGCAAGAATAGTACCATCACCATATACCATTTCGAGGTGGTTAACATCACCACGAATTTTTGCACCAGCACAAAGTAGTTGGCCCATAGAGATGAGTCGGACTCCTGAATTCAGAATGTGTCCAACATCATACAATTCAGGTATATGAGGATGATTAGAATTGTCAAGCCATTGTATAAGGCATGTACCTGTGCCCACAACGTGTAAAACGCCAGAGGCAGTGAATACAGGCATTTGGTCTTCCTTTTTCAAGGGAGTATAAGTGACATAGTCACTTCGGTCAGGGGTGAAGTGCATTGAAGCACCTGAGTCCAATATCCATAAAGGATTTGGGTTGGTACATCTCTCACACTTAGATTTCAAACCATGTGCACAGATCTCAATGTCCAATTTCATATCTACAGGTACAGAAGTATATACTGTAGACAGAGTGCAGTCTGAGACAAAATTACGTGCTGTTGCAGCATGCTTGGATGAGGATAGATCGGCAATGATGAAAGGGTAAGAGACATACCTTGGGTAGGGGTCCCACTCATCATCAGACCCGTAAATGTCAACCTGGTCTTCTTCATCCCAGGTCTCAGCAACAATGCCAATCTCCCGTCTCCGCTTTGAGGGAGGGCTCTCCAAGTCTTCCATTGAGAATGGACAGTTCATTTGAACGTCCTCTGGAAGAGTCTGATAAGGGACATCTTCCTCATCGGAAAGCTCGTAAATGTACACACCAAGCTGTGCTTGGGAGCTGCCTTCGATAGGCGTGTGGTCGTGGCAGTCGTCGAACCACATCCCCGAGTTCTCTGCTTCTCTGGCAGCTTTTGAGCCAGAGAATATGTCAGAAAAGAGAGCATCCCAGTCGGAACCAAGACGCTCACCAAGGGAACGTTTGAGAGGAGGGGAGGGGATGCGAGGAGGTTGGGGCGAGGGGGTGCAGTGAATGTTGGACCAGTCTATGTGGTCCAGGAGGGGCATGGCAGTGGAGAGAGAGCGTATGCTCTCAGAGGTTGTGGCAAGGTTCATTTCTTGCACATATGAAAACGCGCTTTGAACCTCCTTGAAGGCGGGAGGACCACCTTGACCTTGGAACATGAGAGCCGAGCGATGTGCGAGGGCTTGGGGATCCACTGTTGCCGGAACGTCGGCGATGTGAGTGACAGAAGCGAAGAGGGGTTGATCCTCTTCAACGAAACCCAAATGGGCCTGGCCTCCTTGTTGCTTCTTGGAGAGGCATTTGCCTCTCTGTCCTCGACCTGCCTTGCCCTTCCCCTTCTGTGCGCTGCTTCCTTGCTGTGACCCAGAGGGCACACTAGGTTGCTGCTGCTGCTGGAAGGAGGGTTCTCCCTCCTTGCACTTGATGGCCAAAATCTTGTTGGCATGTTGGGGCACTTTGCCCTTGCCATTGCTCATCATCGACATTTGTTGAAATTGCAGAACGATGGCAGTTTGTACTTTCTCGAAGGTCGGGTCAACTGCCTTCCCTGTTGCATCCTTCTCCTGGAGAGCGTTTTGAGTGATGTTGGTGTACAAGGCCGGGAGCTTCAACAGGACAATCATTGCCTGGAGCTTAGCGGAGATTTCGTAACCAGTCTCCTTCAGGTTGGTGAAGAGATGCTCGAGGCAAGCGAACGCAGGAGTAGGGTTGGAGGACGCGGGGATGGTGAGTTCCATCATCGCCTTGAAGTCCGAGTAGGCTTGGGGGATCTCCTTCTTATTGAAGTCGGCGTCAAGGGCATTGAGAAGATCGGTGGCCATGGTTTTGGACTTGTATTTCTGCTGAAGAGCAGGAGAGAGGGCGGTGTGGATGGTCCCAACGATCTTGTCGTTGTTCAAGTGCCAGTCGATGTACTGGCGACGTTCCTCAGCAGTAGAGGTGGTGGCAAGAGCAGCAGGAGCAGAGAGTTGGAGGACCCAGGTAGAGCCAGTAGCCTTAAGATGGTTGATCATGGCGGTTTGCCATGACTGGTATCCAATCCTGTTGAAAACGGGGAGACAAGTGGTGGAGGTGGATGTGTTGGAAGAAGACATAGTTTCTAGAATGCAATGTGTCAGTAGAATATACTGACATAGGTTCCCCTTACTGCCCTTTCACGCAAATAGGTATGGACGCACTAAAAGTGGCAATCTGAACCATATGCAGCAGTTGGGACAACTAACCAAGTCGCGCGTAAAGCAGCAGACGAGGTGGACACTAACAGTGTCTGATGCAGTGTACTTTGGTGCAGCGGGTTAACGTGCTCCTCAGTCGCACATCAGGGCTCATAACCTGTCAAGCATACAAAGGTTCAACGAGATAGAACGCTGCTACGCACCGTTGTGTTGAGTTGTTGTGAGTGATAGACGCACACGAAGGTTTGGGAACAAGAGTTAAATTGGAACTCAGCTGTGGAGTTCGAAATATCTATACTACTGGTATGATTACTTAATCTACCTAATTAGGAGTATGAACTACGATGCACTATCTTGTTCAACAATAAGCATCATTTATATATGGACTGTAGATTGACTGTAGCACAGCTGTAAGTGACTGTACAAAGACTAGGCAGGGGGGACATAGCTGTGGCTAGTTTATAGGGGCTGTGCTAGGGCTGCCTGGTGAGCATGGGTTTTGCTGATAGACTGAGCTGACCTAACAACAAGACTGAAACTCTTCCTAATAGCTATAGCTGCTGAGAGCTAAGTTCAACAATAATAGATACACAAATATAATAATTACCATCTCTCAATATAATCACTGGTGACCTTAGCATATATATTCAAAATACAGTATAGTGATAGATGTGACAAACTCCATCTGTAATTGTATCCCATAGTACTTGTAATTACTATCTTTTGAGTAAAGGTTACATATTAGCAGAGCATACTATGTCATATCAAGTTGATATTGAAATGATAAGGAAGTAATTATTATAATTATTATATGATCAGTAAATGATATATATTATCAGATGAATTGTAGTACAATCACCATGTGATCACTAAATGATATATGTTATAATATTAATGTAACACTGATATAAGAGCTGTCTACAGTAAAATATCTGCCAAAACCTATATAAAATTATCTGATCAGTACTATCATGGTTTGCAAATGATCATATCATATATACATATATATATCAGTCCACACATATCTTAATGATTCAGAATTGACCAGGAATATCTATACTTTCTCATTCTCCTGATACAGCCACTGCCAATCAGTATGACATAGATATTGCTCATAATGTCACACAAGATAGCATCTATTGTGAAGGGAATATTTTACAGCATACAGAACACCATTCATCACAGGTGTATCATCTTTGCCTCAATCAGCAACTCAAGAATATTGGGCTACAGAAAGCATCCCAAGTCAATGAGGCTACAACAGCTCTCAAACAATAGTCTCATGTTGAGAATTGTAATATGTTTGTCAATGACTTTCTATGACTGTCAGATAAGTCAAAACCTGTGTAAAATGTTTGTTTTCTCAACCATGCATCATATCAATACTAAAATAATCATCTAGTATCACACTCTGCAGATACTCATTGCAACAGAGTTGCAAAAAAATACAGACAAAATGTTCATGCAAGTTCTTATGAAGGTATTGAGTGTTTATGAGGAATCCTGTAGAGGAAGTACCCAGGTGAACATGCCTATGCTGTCTTTTGATTGATTAGCACCTTGTCAAAACCCAGTATCTATAATATTAAGATCACCTTTAGTGACAATGCAATCTTTGCTATTTTGCATTTAACAAATGACTATTTTCATTTAGAGTAGTTCCTTACATTAAACTTGAGTATCAGACAGTTATGCTCTCATATCAAGTTGATGGGTGTGTTGTCTGATAAGGACAAAAAGCAAGGTGCTCTATCACTTCATCTTTTACTGAATGAGCCAGTAAGTGTATAGTTTGTATACTATGTAATTATGTGCTAATCAGACTTTCTTATGACTGAAAGGCATGAGCAGTTTGATATCAGGTTGAGCATCAAATCTGTGAAGATGTCACTTCCTCACACCTCTAAAGCACTTACAAAAATTAGACACTTTAGAAAACAGATAGGTTTACTGATGTTTTGCATGATTGTTGATTTATTTATCATGTTCCTCAGGATGGGTAATCCATCATATTAGTCCTACATGGACATTGTGTTACATACAACATATTCTTTGTTGGTACTTACATCTACTTCACATATTATGTCAAAGAAGACAATAGGTTTGTTATTCTGATTGATGTCCAATACTTCTTCATATGTGTCAAAGTAGTTGTCCTCAGATACCTCCTAACAATTCAAGGTTTCTTCTTCAATGTCTTTATCATCACTCTTATCAGTGAGTTCAGGGCTATCGTGAGGTCCTTTTTCAGCAGGGCTTCCTTTCTATATATCCATAGCAAACAGATGCTGGCACATCATCTTTTGCACTAGGTGTTTTTAAACAGTTGAGGGAGATGTGTCCCTCTTCTCTGCACCTGAAAAGCATTTCACCTTAGAAAGGAACTTCTCAGGTATCTTGCCTTGTGCAGACTTTCCTTGTAGTTTGTCCTTATGGAATGAGCTCTTATTACACCTCTTCTCTCTACCAAAGCAGGTGGTTTTATTATTGTGCTTGTACAAGGTATTACCCTCCCTCACAAACTGAGGCTGATCATCATTCCACTCTTAAGGTTCTTTCATTTCATGGCTTTCCCAACAGTGTTGAAGCCATCTTCAAGTCTGTTCTTGTCATGCAGAATGAAATGAAGCAGTTGATTCAAAAATTATGTCTCAGACTTGACTGTTCAGAGGCCTTTTCTTATATAGATTCACAAATTGGCTCTTCTAATTCAAAGATATGGTTTTTTAACAGCCCTCATCTTGAATTACAAGGCACCTCTGTTGTTTCCCAGGATCTAACAGGCCTCACAAATTTTCTGTAAAGCTTATGGATTTTGGGTCATAGTAGCCTCTTTATTTGACTCAGGTTCAAAATGAGCTAGTTGTCTGTCAAGGTTTCATTTCTCTTATCAATTTCTGATGGTATTTTTAGACAATATCTGGAAGTGGATTGCTGACTTAGATGAACTTGTATCAGCAATGTACTATGCCATCATCTTGACTTGAGGTGAAGGAGCTAGAGGTATCAAATACAATCACCTCAAACATACTGTCCATGGTCTTGGTGATCATCATGTTTATGTTTTAAATGATTAGTTAGGGGTGGTCATCACATATGTGAAAACTCAATAGATTCAAGGTCATTGTGGACTTGTCATCCACACTCCTTCCTATGGCATTTCATGTTTGATCATCTTTATCTTAAATGTCCTTTATTCTGTCACTACAGTACTCTCATATTTCATTATGGAAATTGACAAGGCTCAAACATATCTGGCCTATCTCTTCATCCATCATGGTACTATTTTGACTGGCAAACAATTTTCCCTCATTCTGGACTACTACTCCAAAATATATCTTGGGATATCAATAGGCTTGAGGAACTACTGTCAGATGATAGCTTCAATTATATGCTACATTACCATTGATTTTGGTGTATCTATGAAGAGGATCATAAACTCAATGTAATTCATGTACAATTCAGTCATTCAGCTGCCATTGCTGATACTCATTATGGTAATCATGGAACTAATGCCCTTTCCACAATTTCACATACTGTGGTTCATACAATGCAATGTATTTCTGTCTGATGACATATCTATCTTGGCTGTGCACATCTCTTCATTTTTGATGACTTCGCTGAACCAAATCATGTTGACTCTAATGTCAAACTCATCAACTTTCTCAAGGTAACCACTTGTACTTGTATTAATGCTTTTTATACTTCTGTTGTGCCCTGATAGGTCAGCATCATGTAAGGCTTTGAATCAGATTTAACAGTGTTCATTAATTCTAGATTGCAATACTGTCCTTCTGTTTTGCCTTCTATCTTTCCTGCACTCATTGTTCACCCATAGTGTTTGAAGGTCCAGCCCTAGGACCACTCAAAGACCAGTCTTTGTTACAATTTCTTTTATCTTGCTTAGCCATGTATGTTCAGGATGCTTTTCTTTTTCCTATGATTACTCACTTCCTCTTAGTCATCAGCCTGATGACTCATCATCACTTTCTAATCTTAGTTCTTCCATCATATTCTATTTAGTCATTCTACTGACAGATCCTATATATGAGTAGTTCTTGCATATTCTGTCAGTTTCTATACCTTAGGTATATAAACCTTCTCTTTCTCTCTTTCCTTTCTTTTCCTTAGTCTAGTTCTGCTCAGAGATACCACCTGTACCTCTAGACTAGCAATATATCTTTTCCTCTCATCATCTTTTGATTCTTTGAGAGCCTCTATCTGTGGTCTGAACCAATAGCTTGTCCTTGTCTCCAAACTCTTGTCCCCGTTATCTTTGGGTATCAGTTTGAAGACCCAAGTTCACCATCTTGTGAACATGTCCATATGATCCTTTAAGGACATATAGACCCAGTTGACAACCAATCACCTGGTACCTTGTCATAGGCTCTTCTGAGGCTATGCTTTCCCCAACCTGGACCAAGTATAACAGTCTTGGTCTATAGTGGTCTTGGTCTAAGTCTTTCAATTCTGCTGAAAAACCAGTTATAATCAGTCCTAACCAGTCTGTATAGCTTCCCCCTACTTTCCCTGATTTTCCATGATTTCTCATGATTTTTCTGAATTTAATTCACCCAGATATGCTTAATATATAGATTTCCTTCAATGAAATGTCAAAATTCTAATATCCCAGCTGAATTACAGTCAGATATTTTGCTTTCTTAGTGGATAGATAGCTCTATACATGTAGTATAATATGTCCCACTAACAGGAATTGTGAAAGTTTCATATAGATTGACTATAAAATGATGCAATATATATAGATCAAGATGACATTCTACCTATAATCACTTATATCTTAATAAATTCTTGGTCTATTCCTTTGAAAAATGAATGGATGGACTTCTAGATGATTGCACTACATTTCACATGTATATTGCAATTCACCAAAGTGTGATCATAAAGTGTGCAAGACTAATATTTATAAATGTAGTATTTAACAATAAAATGACCCTAACATTATTAATATTTGACCAAATCACATGGTCAAAGGCTCTATTTGTAGCCACAACTCTGCACTTCAATTTTAGAACTGATAAAGACTAACAAATACTGGTCTTCATTTGTCTTGGTCTGTTTTTTTTTTTTTTTGACTTTTCAAAGACCAGTCTAGTCCTGGTCTTTTCAAATTACATCAAAAGGTTAGACCAGACCAGACTTTAAAACACTATTCACCCACAACTTTCTAATTGTCTACAAATCTGCTGTCCTAGTCATCTATTTTCTTCTACTTGTCTAAAGCAAGCAGAACTTATACAAAGCTCATTCACCAGTGACCATATTTTTGATGTTTTTCCCACTAGGAACAGAAAGAGTCTTGCATTTTTTGGTGCTGCATTGCTCACTCTGGCAGTCTTTTCATTATCATTACTTCCTTTGTCATACTTACTGAAGATAGTAGAATATGGTCATCACAGATCTGTTGGAAATCTCACTCACCATAATTAGTATGTACTTACATAATCATACCAAACATAGTATGCATGTTGGTAGTTAGTATTTCACTGGACCATTCCATATTGTTGTGTCCTCTGTGCTTGCCTCACTCTCATAGATTATGAATCCTGAGCATTAGCCTTCACCTAGTCAATAGGATCAGCCCAATCCCTAAGGACAGCTAGAGCCTCTAATCCAGCCAGTACTCACCAGGTTAGCTAGAACCTCAGAAATCCAGTTAGTCATTACAGGTCAACTAGAGCCCTCAAAATCCAGTTAGTCACTACAGTACAGGTCAGCTAGTATCTAGAAACCAGTCAGTCACCTTTCTATCAGGCCAGCTAGTGCCTTGAAACCAACCTGTACATCAAATCCCCTTATACAGCCACTCTCTTGCTGCACAGCCACCCTGTGCAAACCCTTTGCTCACCATCTGTGATCATGTTGTCCTTGAAATATTTGTTCAAGAAACTCAATGAGACCAACTATGCTGAATGAAGCATGTAGATGGAAGCTCTACTAGAGGAATAGGATCTCTGAGAAGTTATTACAGAAACTGAAAAAGCCCCTACAACAGGCCTGAAATCTAAAACTGGAAAGGCATTTACTTGCAAGCAACAACTTGCAAGGGCTAAGATTATCCTATACCTATCTATATCTCAGCTCTCCTATGCTTGAGTTGACTCTGGAGATCCTCAAGAGATATGGAGTAATCTCACTTGAATACATCAGTCTTGTAGCTTCAGCTGCATTTTCTTGATACTCTGCAAATTATCTACCATGGAAAAAGGTCCTGACTAACCTATGCAAGCTTGAGTTGTGTCTGTACAAGATCTTACATTCTACCTCAAGAGTGCAGCTTTTGAAGTTCCAGAAACCATCACCATTGTTACTCTACTTCATGGACTACCCAATGAATACTTGTCCCTCATCACAACCATTGGAGTAACCCCCTTTGATGATCTTGACATCTCCATGATTGTCACACAAATGTTAAATGAAGAATCATGCCAGCATATCCCTCTGATTGCCAATACTTTTATTATGAAACAACTGCACTACCATAAGAAAGGAAAGACAAATTGGGAACCTGGCCCAAAGAAACTCCAGTGCTTCAAGTGCTGAGGATGTGAACATGTTGCAGCTGATTGTCTATCACCAGATGATATAGCAGACCTGGAATCCTCTTCAATCAAGAAGACAAACTTAGTCTGCTCTCATTCTGATCCTGATTTGTCATGTTACAAACTATCCCTACTTACATCCCCATTATTATAGATACTAATTACCACATCTTGTTTGTAGAGGTGTGTTGGAAATCTTGTTCACCATGATAGTATGTACTTATATAATTGTACCAAATGTAGTACACATGTTGGTAGTTAGTGTTTCACTGGACCATTCTGCATTGTTGTGTCCCCTGTGCATGTCTCACTCTCACAAGATCAATCACATGTAAGATCAAATGGTTATTGTTCCCATCCATGAAATGGATTCTGATTTATTTTTCCAATGGGCTACAGCATGTATATTCTACTTACAGTGCATTTTCATTAATGAAGCCCACCATGTTTTCACATTGGATTCATATTGACTCTGCTTTCAACTCTTTCACCACCTCATACAGTAAAAGAAACCTATCACATTTTTGTTTGTTACTTTGACAAGTCATTCTGTCTCTGCTTTGTGATAATCTATAATAATACAACCTGACTTTCTTTGTATAATTCATGCCCTCACCTCCTACTCTAATATCAAATATAAAGTCATCAAAGTACCCTTGTTTGATCTTGTCAAAAGAATGGAGGATATCTTTCAGAGTATCTTGATTTCCCCTGATGAGCATAGCATCATCTACACAACCAGTATAGCTTTTACCACAAATATTTCCCATCTTCTAGAAATCCCCACATATATAAGTGAAATTCTATGATCAAGTGAACAAGGCAGAAAAAGCCATATTTTTATGTAATGGCACTCTGAGGATGTCTAATGAGTTTTAGCCACAATTTACTTTACTAAGAGTGTTAATTTTGAAAGTGTTCAGTATGCCATAATCATAGAGTCTAGAGAAATGCTTGTCTTTCTTCAAGAATCTGAATGCTTGTTGAGGGATGGTGTCCCCTCAACTGCAATCACAATATGGAGTTGGACTCTCAAGCCTCTCTAGCCAGACAATCCTGATCACTCTGGTGAAGTTGCAATGACTCAATTTTTGCAAAGTACTATGTACTTGTAAGTTATTAGCTTTTCAAGACTTTGACTCAAATATTCATTTATGCAGATCATTCATGAGTACCCAGCTTTGTGACATCTGTGATGATCTGCAACATATAAGTCATTTTCAAACACTTCTTTTCTGTATCATTCACCACTCTTTAATCTCCAGATCTTTTTGCCCTGTAGGCTTTATGTTTTGACCTTCCATGTATACTCAAAACCATTGCACCCTCCCTTGTTATGCTTTGTTCAGTCACCATACAGACTAATGGTGAAAGCATTGACACCTGATATCAATTAGGCTACACCAAACTTAAATATATACCTTTATAAAATTATTGATGCATTTCTGTTGTCTCTTACTCCAATTGTTGGGTTTTTGGAGAATTCCATATTGGCAAGTACCATCACAAGCACACATATTGCTATTTGACCTTGCTTTTCAGTCTTCACTCAAAGCATAGGACTGACAATATTTTTCACTCCTCATGTTATATATACTGGATTCCTTTCTATCCCCTCTGCAGCCATCCTTTTATTAAGAGGGGGAGCAATTACAACTCAAGTGAATGCCCTTCTCACATACCTTACCTCTTGTCTTTAATCATTTCTCTTATATATATACATATTATGAGCATCTTGGTACACTTCATTAGATTTGGTCATCACTAGGCAATCCTCAGGTTTTTTCCCAGGATACACCTCTCTTAGACTTCATAGATTAGGTCACATAGCCTGCTTCCTCTCCTAAATGTGCACCCAACTGCATTCTTTTTATAAATACATTTACAAAGTGTTTTGATAGGTGTTAAGGTTCCTCTTTATCAGACTTATGAAACTGCTGACATGTTACCCTGCTTATTATTTGAACTATTGCATGCATAAATGTTTGAGATACAGTTATCACAGCCTATAGTACTAAGCTTGCATTGGACAATGGAATAGACCAGTTCAACACTAAAGAAAACAGGAAACTTATCCATAAGTGAAACCTTTTACATAAGTCCCCCTCACCCTGTGTTCTAACTTGCTCAGACTGTGGTCAGAATATGTCAGAACACTGTCAAAGCTTGGCTAAAACAGTGGGCTAATGTAGCTATTATTGAGCTCTGATTGAACATTTGAATTCTATGATTACCTCTTACTGTGTGACACAACATCCAACTTTAGGAATCACCATATACACTTGCAGGTTGTGCATCAAAAAGTGTTACACTGCTGCATGTGATATGTCCTATAATACACCCACCATAGATAACAAATTTAGTCTAGACCTTAAAGCTGTATATAAAAGATGATAGAAGCCCTGATAGTGCCCATCATACCCTCAATGCTACATCAATCACTTAAAAAGTAGCTATTGCTTGATATTCATGTAGCCTCACAACAAGCTAACCAGCTTTGAGAGGCAGACCTGGAACAGCAGCAACTAGACAACTTGGAGGATTCTACCAGTACTATCACCTCATCCTCTGATGATTCCTTTAATGATGGCCTTCCTGGTTTCTTCCTGTTACAACTTGCCTTGATCTGTGGGTGGGCTACACTTCGTTTCATTCCATTCGTACTCATCATGTTATTCTTTTTCCTCTATTGGATGTACATTATCACATGACCAAGGACAGCTTTTCTCTTTTGATGACATAGAACCTCTGACTCATCCCTCGTCATCACTTCTATCCCTCCATAGCCTCATTTCACTTTCATCATTCAATATTGTGGAATCCCCCTTACTGCAGATTCCTGTTCTTACTGTGGACTACACTTTGCTATACTGATGGTTACCCAAGGAGTTCTTCTTCCACTCTTCTCATCCTACCTCAAGGGTATATAAAGCTGTCAGTAGTGTACTTGTATTCTCTAAGCTAGATCTCCTCAATCATATCTGATTCATGGACCTTGTCATCTCAGTTTGTCTGATCTGACTCCTTGCTTCACTCAAACTATCGAACTCACTGTTCTTTGAGGCTACGACTTGGACCTACCCAGTACAAGCATAACACTTCCTTTCTCTTATCTCTCCCATCATTTTACTCCCTCAATTTCTGTTTGACTCTAGCTCTAACTCTACTTCTAACTTTGATGATTCTGGCTCTGTTGCTTGATGCAACCACATCTAGTCACTTTGATCACTTTGTTGATGCCATTGTGGCACTTGAAGAAGAAGTCATACAAGCTCATATGCTCTACAAACCTCTCATACCCCCTATGTGTGCCCCACAAATCTATCTGCTGGCAGCATGTGAAGATCACCCAGAATCCTTTTACAAGAAGGTTCACATTGATAATGCTATCTTCAATGATATCCTGGATCAGATTATTGACCATCCCATTTTCCAAAGTCAATCTTCTACCAATCCTTAGCTACCAATTACTGTTCAGCTTGCAATTTTTCTCAATTGTGCAGGACATTATAGCAATGCAATTTCTATCTCTGATGTTGCATTATGGGTAGGAGTAGATGAGGGATCAGTAGTAAACTGTACCAATTGGGTCATGACATCTCTCTTGGATCAACATGATGAGATCACTTCTCACATATATAAGAGATTAACACTGACATGTGAATGTAATACATGCTGTGTATGGTAATCAATCACACAATCTGTCAATTGTGTGATAATAGCTGTGTATCAATATACAGATCAATTCTCATCATCGATGTGAGAATATTCACAGTATCTGCAATAAGTACTGCTTGTATAATCTTGACTCTAGTATGAGTATAGAGCAATTCCAATTAGTATTCCTCTGAATGAGTACTTAGAATACATTGACAGAGTAATCCAGATATGGATTCCTAAGTCCTAGTAATGTTCTATGATAATTAATACAAACTCAGCTTATCAGAGATTGATTAGATAGATACATATATGTAACTTATAACACTGTTATAATAGTCTGAATACACAGGAGTTTACTCCATTATCATTCTCATATCCTATCAAACTCAATCAACTCTTATCTAAATAACTAAAGATGAGGGCTCTGCTAGTATATTAAGTCTCTACTGTATGTCTGTCATTGTACATTGCATCTGAGTGGGACTATTCCTCAGTTCTATGATCACTAACACTGTTGCCTAATCATTTAGTGTATATCCTCATGTCATGAGACTCAGGGAGTGAAATATCATTTTGGTGAAGAAAAAAAAAGATAGATTATCTGATGGAGGGACATATCCAGACAAGGTAGACAATCATGGAGACTTACATGCCATAGGTATAGTGGTGGCCATAGGAGTGGTGGAGTAGGGGGCTAGGAGCTAGGAGTCAAGGTGGAGGGCAAAGGAAGCAGAGGCAGTGTAGTGCTTAGTCAGCATGGTCCTATGACCACACTAGTGGTGTTCGTAGCAGTCATCATATTGAGTAAGCCAGCAGTCAGCCAAGAGGAGCCAGTCCAGCTGTCTCTATCATGGTGACAAGAGTGGTATCCAAACCAATACAACAGTACAACACAACACATCCGAGGGTGTGGCAAATGCCTCATAGACATATGCACTGCCCCAGTGGACACACATGTCCAGCTGGAACAATGCTCAGCTAGTACAACCACATAGCACATGGCAAATTGAATCAAACTGCCTCCCTTCAGTAAAAAGATACTATGATAAGACAGTAGAGGTCATTTTATCAAACAGGCTGCAGTCTTCACCCAGAGATACCACAACAGAATTGTTGCTGCTAGACACACCAGAAATAGAGCAGTACCCTTTACCCACATCAGACAAAGAAATCACTTGGGCACTCGTACCAGACTGCATGTAAATAGGAGATAGCACATCCCCAGAACCACACAATCATTCCAACAGCACAGAATCCACAGACTCAGACCTCTGGTCAAATGCACAACACTGTGTCATTGCACCACCTATAACTGTAACCCAAACACCCACATCCCCACCATCACCAAACCCTTAGTCGATAAGGATACACAAAACTATGGAACAAGTGAAGTTATTCTGGGGTGATGACAGGCCCGATGAAAATCTGCAAGAATTCTTAAAGCACTTTGGAAGAATCATGGTACAGAACTTGATTACAACTGATGCACAAAGGATAGCTATGCTGGATTACTATCTAGCAGGAGGATCTAAAGCAGAAGAGTGGTACAAAGTGCTTGACAAGAAGAATATCATAAATATGTGGGACAAACTGATAGAAGAATTCAAGGAGCAATGGCCCCTGATCATGCATGCAGTCAAAACAGTGGCAGAGCACCAGGAAGAGCTGATGAAACTGAAACTCATGAATGCAGAAATTACAACCACGGTCACAGTGGGAGGGGTTGAGGCATGGAGCCACATCATATAGGTAAATAAAGCAATGAGACTGGCAAAAGACACCAATATTGCCATAGGAAACTCATATATCTGGATGGTACACAGCAATCCACCAGATGTGCTCAAAGAACAGCTGAGCACAGACTACAAAACCTGGGAGGTGTTTGCAAAAGTGGTCAAGGAGGTGGACACACAGAAGCTGAAAGATGGAAAGAAGAAGTAGGAAAAGCATGAGAGGGAGATGAAAGCGCTGAAAAGTGAACTCACACAGCAAAGACAACATCTAGAAACACCATGCCATGTAGATCATGTTGGAATGGTCACCACACAGCTAGACAATCTCAGCATAGGAACTCCAAAGACAATCACAATGGATGCCCCACATCAGGGCTCATGCTATGTATCATGCCCACAACAGACAGGCACAGGTGGCAGAACGACAGTGCTCCCTACTGAGGTGCAATGTGACATTGTACATGCAAACCTCAACATACTACCACACCACCCTAGCACAGAGACAGGCAGAAATGCATACAGAGAACAAATCAAACAATGGGAGACAAACAATGGACCTGCAGCCTGCATCACAGAACATATGCCCTTCCAGCTATGACCAGGCACAGCAGACATCTACTCAGGGGAATGCTTCCACTGCAGAATGCATGGACATAGTGGACGTGACTGCACAGTACTGGAGGACAGCCCAAACAGGCTGGACTGTAGGGAGACCATATGGCACTCACTCTGTCAGCACTTAATAGGACTGGTCAACAAGAATACCATGTGTGAAATTGACCTAGTTATGGCAGAAGAGGGAAACGAATGAGGGCTGACATCACAAAGGGTGGGACAACAGCCCAGGTCATCAATGATCTTGTTACTATATCTAGTACAACCGCCACCCAACCAGTTGTCCATAAATCTTATACATATATGCTAAATGAACTAACCATCAGCCTCTACTCTACCAGCACAGATCATCTAAATGCAGCAAAGCACACACAACCCTTCCTACATCAAATCTGCATAATTGGACCACAAGGCAAGCAAACAAGGGTACACACACTATTCAATGATGGGGCAATGGTCAGTGCAATGTGTACATCAGTGTTCAACAAGGTCAAATACCACCTGCACAATGTCACAACATCAAATCAATGCCTACGAATGGCTAATGGAATGCTACTATGATCAGAAGCAACATGGTTGGGAACCATAGACATAGAAGGAATCCATACAACTGGAACATTCAAAATATTCAATTCACATGATGGGTGGGCCTTCTTGTTTGGAAAACCACTACTAGCTATGTTCAAGGCCATCCATGACTATGATTGGGACACAATCACAATATGTGATAAACACACAGAGGCCACCATTAGCAACCAAATAAGTGTGGAACAACATCAGCTGATAATGGGACAAAAGCCTACACTGGACATCAAACAGCAACCAGACAACCCAACTGGAGCCAATAAAACAGCAGAACTCAGTATGCTGCCAGTTATGATCCTAACTGATGAACACATAGGCTTGGAACCATCAAATGCAGAACCCAAGAATGACCAGAATACACCAAAAGATGACAATGATGTCTTCACACGGATCTCAGACCCATTTAACATGTGGTGAGTCCATTTTATAATAAATGCACCTATGTTTAGTAATGCACTAAGCATGCAGGAATGCCAAAAAGCACATGAACTAGTCATGGCATATGTCAACGTGTTTGCATGTGCACTATCAGAGGTCATCCCACTACATGGAACACAACATCAGCTCAATGTACTGCCAGAAGCTAAGTTAAGTATGAAATTTAATCAATGACCATTAAGCCCGCCACAGAAAGAGTGGCTACACAAATGGACTAACCAAATGTTACAGGCTAACATGTTAGAACATACACCCATCGAGCAAATCAAGTATATCGCATCAACAGTTCTAACCCAGAAAACCCACAATGCAGTCAGTGGAATGACACTGGAAGAACTCAGACATGTACTCAATGAACAATGTACAGCAGTGGAGCTACCACCACATTTTGCACCTGCAACACTGCCAAAATCAGGAGTACAACCACCAGTACACAACAAACGACACAAAGGTTCATTCAAGTGGCAGATCATGCAGAACTTTGATGAGTTCAACAAGGTCACATGCATACCCCCAGTACAGCATGGCAATATATGGACCAAACAACAATGACTCAGTGGCCATAAGTATATATCAGTATTTGACTTCATAGCAGGCTTCTATACAATTGAGGTACCAGAAGAATGGAGACCCTACCTAGTATTCTACATTGAAGGAATGGGGTATTTCTGGTACAAACGCATGGTGATGGGTCTCACAGGCACACCATCAACATTCACAGTAGCAATTGTGGAGCAAATACACCAGCTCATGGCAGACAACACAATGGAGTTGTTCATAGATGACAGAGGCTGCACAGCAGATTCATTTGAAGAAATGTTATATAAGCTAACACGTATCTTCACAGCCTGCTGAAAACACTGTCTATTGCTATCACCATCCAAAAGCCATCTCTTCATGATGGAAACCATATTTGCAGGTGCAACAGTAGGACCAAAGGGGGTCCAACCAGAAAAACTATTGTATTGCTATGGCCAAGAGCATCGTACTGTGTACCAGTTTTTTCCTTCACAGGCATCGTTTACTATCTATGTTCAAGTGTTCACTATCCCATAGCTTGAGGAGTGTCACAGGTAAATCAAATTCTATAGCACTTCTCCATTGTTCAGCTTTCAACTTTCCATGTTCAGGGTTGCCTAGGTTCTTAGGGGGTCCTTGATGCCATGTTGGTCAAGTGATCATATGGAGGTGTGCCTGAATCTGATCAATCTCCTGGTTTGATAATGACTCTCGTCCTGTAGTCCTTGTCTGCTGCTTAGAAATGATGCTATCCTCTATAGCCTTGATTCCTGGAAGTCCATCATCGAGTTCTTCACTTGGTTCTTGAAGCTCTATGAGGGAAGCGTCCAGGGTAGTTGATTGGGGGATTGGTGAAGTTTCTGCCTTTCCAACAGTGTTGGGATTATTTGCCCTTTGTTGTCAGTGAAGTGTGCCTACCATTAGCATATTAATCAGAGATATTTTGGTTGGGGTTTTCCCTGAAGACACAACCACCTGTCCATGCTTGTCCAACAGTCTCAGCAGGACTGGTACACAGATGCGATTGAAAGATGCCATAGACATCTTTGATGACACAAACAAGTTTCTGGCCTTTTGCAGCTCTTCTTCCATAACCCGCTTTTTTGGTTATGGGTAGAGTTTGTGGTACTCTTGGTTTCCAAACTTGTTGACAATAATCAGGTCCCTGAAGTGACACTGGACTAAACCTAGGAAAAGGTTATGCATGCCATCAATGACCAGGAAATGCATAGGGTCCCAGTATGGCAAATGAAGGAGTTCTGACCATTGTACTCCATTTTCCTTAAATATTTTATCGCACTCCTCCTTCAACTTTGTGTCTTGCCAGCACTTCACAGCATCAAGATACTCTTCATGGGTGCAGAGTCTCCACATCTTGTACTCAAAATTGCCCTTTTCTGATTTGTTTAACCAACAGAGTTTGCAGAGATGATTGGCTGTGGGTCCTGTGAAACCCATGACCTTCCGAGCCCCAGGTAAGTTGTTCACTGTGAGCACGATGACAGATCTTGATAACTGCCCCTCTGGATGTTCTGTAGTCTTCGTGAACCACATGCTGCTTTGCCAAGCAGGTAAAAAGAAGTCAACAAGAGGACAGAGGAAATGGTTAATTTCATCCAGTGATGGTTCTCTTGGCCCAGGAATGACTCCTACGACATACAGATTTTCCGCTTTATAATGAAGACTCAGTGGGAGGTTGAGCAGGGCCATTGCAATGGAATCTACTGACTTCTTTTTACCAGCAGACTTGTTTCTGTGAGGATTGAACCAGTCAATGGAGAGACTCCAAGCCAGCTTGAGGTTGCTTCTTAGGAGCCTGTCCATGAACAGCTTGCCATTGGAGCCTGTGATCTTGGCAATTCCAGTCCTATCCTTTATGTCCCAAAGCTGGTGCTTATCATTTAGCCTTGTTCCACACTCCATCACAGCCTCCATTCTTGGTCGGCTCAGTAAGCCAGCTAGGAAATCATTATAGTCTTGAATGACAAATGGTCTTAATGGTTTGGCCACTTTAATCCCCCTGACTTTTGTGGACTTGACAAGGAGTTGCCCACAAGGTCTACCACCATGGAATTTTACAAAGGTGCACCACTTGGGATATGTAGTCATCTTTTTTTTGACGATTAGAGGGTAAGTACAGCAGCATCTGACACATATAGCATGTGTCTGTGTGGAGGGCTCCAGGTCAAACTTCCTGTGTATGGAACAAATGTCATGTGGGATATAGTTGTGATCCCCTTCTAGGTGGTTGCAAGAGTATGGATTGGTATGACTACCAAGAGCGGTTTTGAGCACAATATTTAGGAGCTGCAAAGTGGCATTACTCCAAGGATGGGTGAGATGTCCGAAGACATTCAAGATAACAGCAACCATCAAGGTTAGCAGGATGAGTGGATTGATGTATCAGAAGTTGAGCTTGAATTTTTTTTTCTATAGAACATATTAGCAATATGTATTCACTTCTTTGGATGTCTTACCTGTAGGCATGACGTTGGATGCAACTTCTTTTGGTATAGGGACATCTGCTGTTCTGACTGCAAGTGTCTTTCCAATGCTCCTCATGACTGCAAGTAGTTGCATTATATTTCCTTCCACTTTTTGATGAAGGAGCTTGTTGCTTTTGTCTCCCTTGGTGCTAAGGTGAGTGATGATAGCTAGGTGCTCTTTGAACCACTTTTGCTGATCCTCCAAATCTAGTTGCATCACCTCTTGTGCACCTGCTCTGTTTAACTCCTCCATGTGACAATGTATATGCTGAGCACAACGGTGCATCTCATGGTCAATCTGGAGTAGGGTAGCAAATGTTTGCTTGAAGTGTGCATTTTTCTCATCCCCAAACATGTTACTAGATTGTGCTGGCTGGAGGTTATGGCCTTCATCAGGGGCAATGTCCTTAGGAGGTCCAGTGACATGCATCCATGAGGTGTCTTCTTCAGGGGTCATCCTGAAGACTCCTCTCACGGCTTCCTCTAACTGTAAACATAGTTATATTGAATTCTCATGTTCACTTTTGATCACTTATGCTTTCATCAGATGAACGAATTGACATCTGGGACACCATTTGGGTTACATTGTCCACTTTGGATATCTATGGACCATCAGTGTAGTTCATGTTATGCATTCAGAATCACTTGCTTGGGCATTGAAAACCTTGCCAGATGTAGATTTAATCAATACCTGAGACATCAGTTGAGTAATGTTGTCCACTTTGGAAATCTGCTGAACCATTAGTCTGGCTCATGTATCCATACATATCTACCTTACCTGAACGTTGATACCCTTGGTCATCTTGGCCTTGGTTTTATTGCTCCACTCATGCCTCCATTTTTCATTTTTGGTAACTTCTCTTCCCCCTGGACAGCAAGTAGTGCAGAAACAGAACACCATGAGTGAATGTGAGTTGCATTCCAGAGTTACATGTCAGTTTTTGTACCTACACTCACTCTCAGGGCTTGTCATTAGGCATGTCTTTTGTCTTGTTCTCTCATCTCAACCCTCCAACACTCACCTTGTATTTTGCTTTGGGGGCTTATATGCTTAGTTACTGGTTGCCTCTTAAGCTATCCTCTATTGTGCTGATTTAGATTGTCTTCTCTTTTCATTGGGAGTGTATGGTATCCTTGTATACAGATATTAATTGAATGTGTATGTACCACTTTTTTGTTGCCATTTTAAGGTAAGTCAATTGTACCATCTGATTAGGACAGGCTGGCTAATGACCTTTTAATCAAAGTGCTCGCAGTCGTATCCACTAGTTGACCTCCTTGTTTCTCTATCATGGTGGTACACAGTCTTGTCATCTGACTCCATACTTGTTCACACCCCTGCCTAGAAGCACATCTCAGCAACTCCCAAGCAAACACAACATCAACTGATTGCAGAGGTATGTGTCCAAACCATTATTTGGCTCTATATTTAGATTCACGCCCTACTAGAAGCACATCCCAGTAACTTCCAAGCAAGTCCAACATCACCCAATCACAGGGGTATGCCCAAACTGTTGTCTAATGTGTTCAGCCTGTCATCTAATCTTTGGACTTATAAGGAACAGCAATTATCTCACAGGCGGTGGTTATATACCCTTGTGGACGCAACAAGCACCTTATTTGCCATTGCTTTACTTGGCCTGGCATTCAACATGGCTGTCTGGAGCCTTTGTGTTCAGACACCACCAACACCACCAAATTTGCCTTACTGTGTTTGTGGTGAGCTACATGAGGGGATCACTCAGGTGGCTGGTTATCCCCTCTCTGAGTGGGCTACTTGTGTATTTTTGGAAGCATATCTGAAATCTGAACACAAATATTAATAGTATCCATTCTTGTTTTACATATTCTCACTCTGTAGATTGAACATAGTTTCCATATGTACATGTACTGATTTAGGATCTGATATTGAATATGTCTCCTGGTCAAATTGGACCAAAAATACATACTTTGCTTTGTGTTCATAGCTACAACCATACTAAGCCAATGTCAGAAATATGTAAGGTAACATATCATGATATTGACTTTGCCTCTCATAAGTCCAAATGTGGTGAATTTGCTTAACAGAATATGCTATTGTCTCAAGTTCAATTATTTTGTGTAAAAACTTTCACTCATATGGCAAGTGAACATATTCAATCTCCCAGGTTCCATTTGTTAAGCAGTAATTATCTAATTTGTTATATGAACATTTTTGGTCATGTCCCAGGTGTTATTACTTATCATCTATCATTTATATACTAGTAAGTGATTGTTTGTTTATGTTGTGTCTTATTACTAATGTATTATCCTTTTTAGATTAGGAGTAGATAGATATTGTAGTTACTTACATCATGTATTATGTAATTAATGAATGTCATTTATATAACATATACTTCTCAATGAATATTTAAACTGTGAGCTGTACAGAGGGGGGTAATTTACTGATGTGAGGGTTTGTCTTCTTGCTTTTGTTTTTCACCTGTACTCATGCTCTTTTTCAGCATGATTTTCAGCATAATTTTGGGCAATAAACCAGCACTGGACTCCCCCTCATATGGAATAGAGGGTTGCAGGAAAAACAATAATTGTGGGAGACTTTCACCTGATGTGTATGTGTATTATAATAGTGGATTGCTTTGGGACCATCCATATGACCCATAAACAGGTATTGTGTACTTTTTGGGTCAAGCTTTGAGAGGTCATGCCCCTTGATGAGGACCCAAACAGGACAATCAAATTCTTGGAGATAAGAAATATCAGGTTTCTGTGTTGTCCATTGCCTGATAGGTGTTGAGTTGCTGATTACATGTATATAGGACCTATTCTGTACATAGGCGGCATGATTAACTGCTTCTGACCACAAAGAATGAGGCAAATCATGCATAATGAGCATTGTGTGTGACAATTCAACCAATGTGCAATTCATGTGCTTGATTACACCATTCTGGGACAGTGAATAGGGTGCTGTTAATTCAACCTCTAGGCCATGATCCTGACATCATGTGAGTAGTGTGCAATTCACATATTTGGTCCCATTATCTGCTTGTAAGTGCTTGGGCTTAATCCCAAGCTGTGTTTCAAGATATGTCAGATGTTGCTGCACCTTTGTGGCAGTCTTGTCTTTGGATCTCATGAACTGTACTATATGATGTTGTGTATAGTCATCAATAAATGTGACATAATATTTTGCTCCACCAAGACCTGTAATTCAAGCAGGTCTCCACACATCTGTGTGGGCCAATTCACCTGGCTGTTTGGCTTGGTTTGTCAACTAGGGCAGAAATGGTGTGTGAGTTTGTTTGCCTATATAGACACCTCACAATCAAAGTTGGGTATATGCTTGTCAACATTAAAGCCATTGACAAGTTGCTTTTGAAACAGCTTTTTTAGGCCATCAAGTCCCACATGTCCAAATCACCAATGCCAGGCTAGCGAAGAATTGTCTGTCTGGACAATATTTGCCTGATTAGGGATGATTGTGGTTACATGCAAATAATACATGCCATGGACTTTTTGTCCTTCAGCAAATAGCTTATGGTATTGATCATATAGCCAAATTTTACCATTACCAGTAATTGCATGACTGCCAGCCTCATCAAGTTGCCATATAGACAACAAATTATGGTGCATGATGGGAGCATAAAGAACACATGTAAGAGTAATGGTATGATGTTTGTTCTCAATATAAGTACATAATTTTAATGTACCTTCTCCTTGTGCCATGAGAGTCACTGAGCCAATTCTGTATATCATCTTTTCAGCTGGTATAAAATCTGTTAGGGCATCATGAGTATTTGTGATGTGTGTAGTAGTGCCAGTATCAGTAATCCATGAGTACAGTGAAAAGTAGATTGCATTTGTATTGGTCACAGACACATCATCATGCTCAGTAGCTACAAGGGCCATATCATCAAAATCAGCTGTAAATTATGCCTGATCAGCACTTTCCTCTTTTTTCTTTCATTGTTTCTCCCTTCTTTCACACTTGTGCTCTGCATACTTTAGGCCTTCAGGAGCCCAACAATCATGAGTCAGGTGGCTGTTATGCTTAGTCTGGATATGGCAAAGTGTAGCCTCAGAAGAACTGAAGACTAAGGAAACTAGACAATAGATAATCAACTGGGTCCAAGACTAAGGCTAAAGACTAAATGTCTATTGGTCGTTTAGAGTCACTAGGCGATGATTAGGTGACTAGGACTGTCTGAGTATCCAGAGGACAAAGAGTCAACTAGGTCAAGGGTAACTGAAAGATTGATGGTCAATTGGGTCAAGGTACTTTTCACAAGATGGTGAACTGGTACCTGAAGACTAGAGGTTTGAAGGACAAACTACCTGATCAGAGCTCAGGTGGAGGCTTAAAGAGATGAGGGACAATGAGAGGAAAGATCAATAGATTACTAGTCTAGAGATATAGGCAGTATTTGAAGTCAGTCTCAGAATGACCTCTGTTATAGACTGCTTCCTTCTTATCTTATGCCCTATTTATATCCTTTTCACATCTCCTCCTCATCTCCTGTGTCTCACACTACAAAATATGAAAACATTGATTGAAAGTGTTCCAGATGATCATGTTCATTGGAATTTCAACTCTACATTCTGTGATGTATAGAACAGCATG
The DNA here is from genome assembly GCA_038090615.1 of Phylloporus gajari. Taxonomy (NCBI): domain Eukaryota; kingdom Fungi; phylum Basidiomycota; class Agaricomycetes; order Boletales; family Boletaceae; genus Phylloporus; species Phylloporus gajari. The sequence goes on along the minus strand of JBBPMY010000093.1, from coordinate 584 downwards.
CAAGGAATTAGCCTTTCTAATTTGATACCCTGTTTTATTGACAGCTCTAAACATCAACTAGCTCAAACAGCAACTAAACCTGGCAGTAATTGAATCACTGGAAGTAAGCCTTCTGTCTCTGCTTTATATATAGTACTCTTTCAGAACTCCTCAGGTTTCATGTTGTGGGTGAGGCATTCAACAACAACACTGGGAAAGACAACTCTTATGTTAGGGAGCTTACAGTGAGCAACAAAACTATTGCAATGCCTAACCTTGATGCAGTGCGCAAAGTACACTGCAAGCATCTGTGGGAATCTTGCTTGACTTTGACTAGGCCAAACATAGTATAGACCCTTGGCTACAAATTGGTCGTTTGGTCATGTGATTTGGTTGAGTGGCTGTGGAGATATATCTATTTTAACATGGTCATGTCATTGCAACAGTTTTGTTGCTTTCAATAGTAAAAGTGAAATCCCAATGAAATCAAATAATATTTGCTTATGTTTGGTCATACAAACAAACATGTATGTATGTAAATTATGTCAGACCTCACACATGTAGTTATTCATGGAGGTAATCCTTCTTAAATACTCATTTTGTGT
>JBBPMY010000092.1:0-34241 GCA_038090615.1 Phylloporus gajari | reverse complement strand
GTCCCCTTGCTTGCCACTGGGTTCCTTCAAACCCGGACATAGTGTGTGAGGTTTTCCACCCACCCTTGCAGCTCACCATTGGCCTGGGTTTGTGGAGCTGGACAATGCTTCGTGCTGCTGCCTGACCTCACTCTGTCTCCCCCAGTCTCTGTCCTCATCACGTGTCACATCACAAGAGCAACATCCAAAGATATGGCTCTGTACAATCTAGGTCATACAGCAAACCGCAAGTCACAGATCCTGGATGTGTCAAGCATCTGAGCAAGCCATTTATCATTACATACCTACCTCATCCTCTCCAGTTGCCAATGATCTCGGAAACTCGTTTGACACACCCCATGTTTCCTCCATGCCACCCTTGCCACTGACAAGTCTGATTGGGACTAGGGAACTGCACAGGTACAGGTACAGGTTGACTTTTTGAGACCCATGCTCATAGTACCCATATCTGCAGGTCGAGTACATGGGTACCCTACCCTCACCCTGGATTCCATCAATGCTCATTTGTTTCAGTGATACACTCTTATCTATGGCTCTGGGGACATTCCTGGATACTGTGGGGTGTTGTGGATGACCTGTGTAAGTGCCTGATCTAGTGCTTTCATCATCCGGGCTGATTTGTGCACTTTGCAGCTAGTGTGCTCATTTCGAGCTGTATCACCAGGCCCTCATTGCATGCACCATCCGGCACCATTTCCCGTCGACTATGACACTATCCATATCACTTCTGCAGTCCCAATCACTTCCACCATCGACTTCTTCGATCCAGTCCTCAACTTGGCCAGGTGGGCCTGGACCTCAACTCTACTCGTTCAGATCAACTTTGTGGGGGTTCCTGTTACTATGTGGAGTCCCCTGGACTCCATGGACAACGTCTGGTGCATCTGCTTCATGGTCCAAGTCATTTGGGGGTAACTCTGTGAGTTAAGGCTCTACTGTACACTCTACTCGTCTGCTGACTTGTTCTGGCACTTCTGACAGCTTCTTCAACCTTATCTTGACTTCTATGTGTTCCGAAGCTCTCAAGACGTCTGCCTTGACATCTGGCTCAGTCTGCTTGATTTGGGTCCCCCTAGGTGCGTATACCTCAACTTTTCATTGGGGTTGTTTGCTGGCACTTTCTGATGTGTTCTGTAGCCTCTTTAGTTGCATCATACGTCTCTTGTGGTGGCCTGGTGCTTCCGATGCATTGGTTCTGAATTCTGTGGCTAGAGTTTCAGTGCTTGCTGGCACTCGCTTCCTCTCCTTGAGCTTGAAGCTCTTGGGCTCATGGTGGTGGTTTGCAGGTACATTGAGCCTTTTCCTGTTGTCCTATCATTCTATCATCCTCCTCACATCTACTTTGAGTCCAAGACCCACAGCCTATAGGCTTCTGCTTCCCCTTTTGAGCACAAGGCTCTGGGGTTTGTACGGTTGGTTTACAGGTGCATCCAACTTCATTTGACCTTATGATATCCTGACATCCTCTTCACATGCATTTTGAGTGTAGGACCCAGGGCTTTGAGGTTCACTGAGACTTGACATTTGTCTCCCCTCAAGCTTGAAGCTCCCAGGTTTGATCAATTGACTTGCAGGTTCATTGGGTGGTTCTGGAGGTGGTAGGGGGTTCCCAAGTATGTTTTTGTGGACGTTTGACATGAGCTGACCTGTGTTGAGCACATCTGCAGGTAGCTGGTCTGCAGTTGTGGTCCTGACCCATTCATGGTGGACTCACAGGTCAACCCTTACCTGTACCCGTCCCTATGAGTCTGTACCCAGTGTGGGTATGGGTATGGGTCAATGCTGGGACACCCAGGGGTATACCTGTGTGGTTCCCTAAAGTTTATTATTTCAGACGTGGTCGGTGCAATGACAACAAGACCACATCATGATGGGGAAGTGATTGTCATTAGGACATGATAGTGATGAGGACCTGACCACAACCACAATGTGTCAGGCCTGACATGGTGTCATCAAGTTCCAAGTCACCTGCATCTTCCCCACATTCTTACTGCCATTCACCAGTTGTTTTCAGGTTGTGTATGTTCATTGTATGGTTATTACTATTTGCAGTTGGGACGGGGCTATGGTACTAGAGCTGTATATTTCCATTAATTCAGAATATATGGCTCTATTATACAGTGGAACAATTATAGTGTGCCATGCGAGTGTCATTCTTTATTGGATTAATGGACTTATATCCAGCAGGGCAGCTTTTTAATATAGCTCTATAGACCGATCCTCTCTCGTGAGGGCCAACAATGGACTAGGGGCAAATATAATCTATTATTGTAGAAGATAATAGATTATAGAGCTATATCTAACTTTCACTTTTCTTGTGATGTGTGCATCCTTCCGTTCTGATGGGATCATGGTCATTTTCACAACCATTGATGTGTCATCTCATTGGTTGTCCTCATCACATCACAGTCATGGTCATTCTTGTGACCTCATCTTTGATGTGACAACAACATGGTGTCCTCATGCAGTTCTTGTTGCTGCAGCATGTGGTATCTGATTCAGGAGGTGGAGGGGAGGGGAAAGGAGGCCATAGAATGAGCTATTGAGCTTGTTCACAGCTGGAGAGGACAAGTGAGCATGTGAGTGCAAAACACATGCATTGGTGCTGGCATCCTTGTTGTCACCATGCCAAGTAGTGTGCAGGGTGTGGTTGCACATGGACATGTCATCACCATGGTGTCATTGATGGCACTAAGCTATTGATGACATTGGATTGTTGTTGTGTCCTCATCTTGGCAGTGGGTACTTGTCATATCCCAAGTTTTTACTAAATACAACTCCTAACTCTGGTCCACTTTTCTTGCAATCTCCAATGCATTCTCCTAGAGAACATGATCTGGGCTTATTAGACTTTCTTATTATAGTATTGATTCCTTTTCTGTCATTCCTGTTTACTTATTTGAAGTACTCTGACTCAGCAAGGGTGCACAGTATCTGGTTTTCTCTATGACTAGGGCATAGCCTCAGAGTTCAACTCCTCTGATCCCCTTACTCATCTTGTTACCAATACCTAGGAAATCATAATGTTCTCCTTAGTAATCTCCACATAGGACTTCATATATAAACTGTAACTTCAAGCTCTATACCCTTCAGTTTGAATATTAAATTAGTCTCTACACCTTCCTCTCACTTGAGTACTTAGTACTCTCCTCTGATTACCTCTGACCTTCAACCAAAATACAGGACTGAACTTTGACAAGGGCACACCACATAAGGTGAAGCCAATGTCCCATCCATTCATAACTCTGAAGTTTCAGAGTTCCCCTCAGGAGTTGACCCAGGCTTAACAGTATATTCAAACTCCCACTTGTCACAAGTTCTCATGAGTACCCACTCAAAGACAAAGCTAGCAGCACAAAAGCTCCCTCATGCTGGCCCAATCCCAACTCCGAAAGAAGGTGGCATATCTGTCTTTGATATCCCTCTCAGAGATACTAGCATCACATGCTTTAGTTTCACAACTCACCCACAACCACATGATTCCATCTCCACTGTAAGACTCCATAACAGACCCTCATCTCTGCCCCCATCCACCCACTCTAGAACCCCTGCTAATAGAGCAACTCCACTCAGTCATCACTTGAATGACATATATAGGACTCTGGCAGCAGGAGAACCTCTCAAAGGCTAAGCAGACCTCAGGGAAAACTCAGAAAATGACCCTGGAGACCCCTTCAACAAAGATGACATCAATGAGCTAGTTCATAGCTACTCAACAAGCCCCGAAGCCTGTGTACCAAAAGACACCCTCACCCACTTGGCTAATGCCATAGAAAGCCTAGCCAAGACCTCCCGGTGTCCTTCTACCTTCAAGTCAAGCTAATGAACTAAAGTCTGAGAACTGGACCAGTTTGATGGTACTGACCCCTGCAAACTCCAAGTGTTTCTCGTGCAATGTGAGCTGAACTTTCAAGACTGACCTAAAGCCTTCACATCAGACTGAGCAAAGGTTATCTTTGCCCAATTATACCTCAAGGGGATTGCTCTCAAATGGATCGAGCCCAATCTCCTAGAAATGGTAGATCCAGACCTCTGTCTGATCTAGATGGACAGTTATAAGGAGCTCATTAAAGAACTACAGATGAACTTTGGCCTGCACGATCCAGTCAGAGATGTCAAGCACCAATTAGATCATCTGTCAATAAAGGATGGACAGTGTATCAACAAGTACATTGTGGAGTTCAATTGTCTTGCCTCTCAAGTCTGAGGTTATGGAGGAGGCACCCTCTGACACCACTTTTACAATGGCCTCCCTGACTGTATCAAGGACAAAATCTCCCAAGTTGGCAAGCCTTTGACAATTGAAGGACTACACACTCTCACCCATGCCATAGATGCCTGATATTGGGAGTGCAAGTCCAAAGTAAATCAGCAAGCCAAACCTGTAACCTCCTCCTTGAAGAACTCCAACAAGTCCTCCACCTCATCCTCCTTCATGCCTAGCTCCAGTGGCTCAAAAGACTCCAAGGACTTCAAGGAGTCCAAGAGAAAAGCCACCTCCACAACTTCGAAGCCTGACCTCTCCTCCAAATTAGGGAGCAACAGCAAACTTACTGCCATAGAGCACAAGCAGCACTTTGATAATAAACTTTGTATGTTCTATAGTAGCAGTGGACACATGGCCAAGGAAAGCCCTAAGTCTACCTCCAGGGCATCCAAGGCCCATGCTGCCTCTACTAAGGCTCTGGAAACTCAACTGGAGGTCTCCTTGGAGATAAAAAAATAATCAGCAGCCTCTGTGACTCCACATGGGTAGGAGGTTGTGTTGAACCTGACTGTGCACCCAAGGAGATCAGACTCAATGCATCCACTCTCTCTGATCCCAAGTCCCTTATGCCCTCCATTTCTTTAGCATCTTACCCTATTATCCTGTTCCCCACTCTCATAAATTCTGGCTCCTCCAATTGTTTTATAGATACAGCATTTATTAATGAACATAATCTTTCAACCTACCCTGTGCCTCCATTACAACTCTGACTCTTCAATGGAACCTCAAACTCCACCATTACTTAAGCAATCAATTTTCCTGTCCATTTTGAAACTGGTTATATCACTTTGACAATATTCTATGTCACTCTATTGGATGGCTCCTACTCCCTTGTACTTGGACACAACGGCTCACCAGCTACAATCCATTGATTGATTGGGTTTTAAGCAGTATCTCTTTCCATTCACCTGAGTAGTCCATGTCAACAAAGCTGAGCTCTCCTCCACAGCCTCTGACCCCTTCAGTCAAGGCTGAAAATCCATTCCCTAATCCATTGAGTTTCTTCAACCACAAGGCTCCTCACATTGCACTAGTAAGCACACCTGCATTTGCTTTGGCCTGTTGCCTAGAAGGCTCCATGCAGTATAGCCTGCAACTCTGTCCTCAAGATACCCACCTATGCTCCACCTCTTCTGAGCCCAAAGAGATTGATCTCTCTGGAGTTCCTCTGGAGTATCATGACTTTGCCGATGTTTTTAGTAAGCAAAGGGCTGACACCCTAGTGCCCCATCATAAGCATGACCTCAAGATCAAACTTGAAGAAGGGGCTAGTCCTCTGCTAGGTACCATCTACTCCCTTTCTCTTTTCAAACTTGAGTCCCTCCAAGCATTCCTCAATGAGCATCTCTCCATTGGATTTATCCAACCCTCCTCTTCCTCCCATGCTGCTCCAGTCCTCTTTGTCCACAAAAAAGATGGCTCTCTCTGACTCTGCATTGACTTCAGAGGACTAAACAAGATCATGAAGAAAGACTGCTACCCACTTCCCTGCATCTCTGACCTTCTCAACACTCCAAGCTGAGCAAATGTCTACACTAAAATTGACCTCTGGCATGCTTATCATCTGGTCCACATTGCTAAAGGAGATGAATGGAAGACATCCTTTCATACTCACTATGGCTTCTATGAGTAGTTGGTGATGCCATTCAGACTTACAAACACCCCAGTGGCATTTCAGCAGTTTGTCAACATGATCTTTGCCAATCTCCTGGACATCTGTGTTATAGTCTACATGGACAACATCCTAGTCTACTCTGCTGACATGGCCTCCCACAGAGAGCATGTCCATGAGATCCTCTATAGGCTTCACAAGCATGGACTTTATGCAAAGCCTAAGAAGTGTAAGTTCTACACCAACTCCACTGAGTACTTGGGTTACCAGCTCTTGCCCTCTGGACTTACTATGTCTCTAGAGAAAGTCAAGTTTATCCAGGAATGGCCTGAACCCTGTAAGGTTAAGGACATCCAGTCCTTCCTGGGTTTTGCCAACTTCTACCAGCATTTCATCCACAACTACTCTGACATCATAGTTCCTTTGACCTGCCTTACTCACAAAGGAACTCTGTGGTTCTTTGATAACTCCTGTTACTCAGCCTTTCAAGCTTTCAAGGACACATTTACCTCTGCTCCTATCTTGATGCACTGGATGCCTGATACTCTATTAATTGTAGAAACAGATGCTTCTGACTATGCCATTGCTGGTGTTCTCTCCATCCTTTGCCCAGATGATGAAGTCTACCCTGTGGCTTTCTACTCTTGGACTTTGTCCACCCTGGAGTTAAACTATGACACTCATGACAAGGAGCTTCTTGCTATCTACAAGTCTTTCCAGACTTGGCGTCACTATCTTGAAGGGGGTGGTGCTCTGATTGATGTTGTTACCAACCACAAGAACCTTGAATACTTTGTGATGACTAAACTCCTGACTTGCTGGCAGGCTCAGTGGTCAGAGTTCCTCTCCCAGTTCAATATGATCATCCATTTTTGCCCCAGACACCTCGGAGCTAAGCCTGATGTCTTTACTTGCTGTTGGGATGTCTATCACAAAAAGGGGGATAAGGACCATGCTCATGTCAACCCCTACAATTTCCACCCAGTCTTTACCCAGGAACAACTCCACTCCAACATACTCACTGCACTACCTAGTGATCCACTGGCTAGTATCCATATGTCCACTACCTCTTGTAGAGTTCACCTATCACAATACTCCAAACACTACTACAGGAGTATCTCCCTTTTTCGCCAACAAGGGCTATCACCCCAACATCTCCATCCACCCCAAAAGAGACCTTACCTTCAAACAAGCTCAAGAGTACTCCATCGATCTAGATTCCCTCCATAAGTTCCTTTGTGAAGAAATGGCTGCTGCCCAGAAGTGTTACCAAGGTCCCACAGACACCAAAAGGACTCTAGCACTGGACATCCATATAGGAGACCAAGTCTTTGTGAAAGCAAAGTATTTTTGCTCCACTTGTCCCTCCAAAAAGCTCTCTGAAAAGAACCTTGGTCCATATACAATCATCACAAAACCAGGGACTCACTCCTTTACACTCATACTACCTGACACCATGAAGTCTATACATCTAGTCTTTCATGTATCACAATTAGAACCAGCAATCTCCAATGTCATCCCTAATAACACATAAACCCTGCCCCCTCCAATTGAAGTTGATGGCAAACCAGAGTACAAGATCTCTGAGATCCTTGACTCCAAGATAGAACCTCCTCCTTCTTGAGAGTGACCAGCTCCTGGACCCTGTTAGTTAGCACACAAAGGCATCTATCCATCAAGGAGAACCCATCTCCAAGCATCCTCACAACAGGATCATCCTTGGAGCTGGGGTCCTCCTCCTTGCTCTCCTTTGCCTTCTTATGCAGCTCGCTAGGCCCTGCAACCTCTGATGCCTCCTCTATGCATGGCCTCTTTCTCTTCCTCTCAGGCTTCTTTTCTCTGGGCTGTTCACATGTCTGCTTGCCTCATTGGCAAGTGGTACAGGACTTGGACTCACCAACCCCAAGCTCGCACTCAAGGTTGTTCTCCATGCACTACTTACACTCTGACAGATTGGTGGCCCTCTTCTTGCCTTGAGTGATGGACTGTTGGCAGTGGACTTCTTCTGTCTGTTGCCAGTCAGTCTGGCTCTCCACAAGATCACACTGCAATATACCTTTTTCTTTGTAACCTCCTCTGCCACTCTCTGCTCCTTGGCCTCATGAGCCTTTTTTTCTGCCTCCTCATGGGCTTTTCTCTCTGCCTCCTTGCAAACCCTCCATTCAGCCTCCTTCTGTTCCTTGACATGATGGCAGCATTCATCATACTTGGTTTTAGTGAGTTGCTTGCTGTTGTCCTTGTCCTCAGCAACTTGCTCCTCAGACCAAGTGGTGGGGTTGGTGATGTTATAGGTAGAGGTGGACATGATAAAAATTTAAGATAGAGAAGCAAAGGCAATGTTATACCTTGAGAATGTGGATCAGCGGATTTTGAACTCTGATCTTTTGTTCTCACTTGGTCCACCACTTAGGCCTTCAGGGATTCAGGCCTAAAGGGGGGATACTGTCATATCCCAAGTTTTTGCTAAGTACAACTCCTAACTCCATTCCACTTTTCTTGTGATCTCCAATGCATTCTCCCAGAGAATGTGATCTGGAGTTATCAGACTTTCCTATTATAGTATTGATCCCTTTTCTGTCATCCCTGTTTACTTGTTTGAAGCACCCTGACTCAGCAAGGATGTGCAGTATCTGGTTTTCTCTATGACTAGGACATAACCTTGGAGTTCAACTCCTCCAATCCCCCTACTCATCTTCTTACCAATACCTAGGAAATTATAATGTTCTCTTTAGTAATCTCCACATAGGACTTTGTATATAAACTGTAACTCCAAGCCCTGTACCCTTCAGTTTGAATATTAAATTAGTCTCTACTCCTTCCTCTCACTTGAGTACTTAGTACTCTCCTCTGATTACCTCTGACCTCCAATCAAAATATGAGACTGAACTTTGACAAGGGCATACCACATAAGGTGAAGCCAATGTCCCATCCATCCATAACTCCGAAGTTTTGGAGTTCTCCTCAGGAGTCAACCTAAGCTTAACAGTGCTGGGACAAATGGGGATGGTAGGTGATGTGTCAAATGAGCCATTGGGCTTGTTGATGGCAAGAGGGGATGAGTGGAGATGTGGGGCTGAGCATATGCATTGGTGTTGTTGCCCTTGTCCTTGTTGTCCTGTGTGGGTGCAATTGTACACACATGATTGATGGCACAAGGCCTGTTATTCAGTAGGCATCTTGCTATTGCCCTCATCTTGTTGTCACTTCATCTAGTAGTGCAGGTACAGTCACACCTGCATTGTTGTTGCTGTGTGTCAATGGGTAGGGAGACAGCATGAGTTGTGTGGATGGGATTGATGGTTGTGCAATTCATTGACAGCTTGAGAGGATGCAAGGTGGGGAGTGCCATTGAACAAACTCCTTGGCAGTTGCAGGGGATGAGTGAGTATATGGGTGTAGAGCATACACATTGGCATCCTCATCCTTAATGCTCCCACACCTGGTAATGTGGTTGTGGTTGCACATGGACACATCATGGTGTTGTTGATGGCACTGGACCATTGACAGCATTGCATCATCATCATTGTCATCATCTTCATGTCCTCACCCCAGTGTGCAGAATGGCAGACAAGCCATTCAGCTCATCAATAGCTAGGAGGGCAGAGCTGAAAGGTGGTCCATCAGTTGATGGGGAAGACAGGCATGGGTGGTATGAATGACATGTCAAACAAGCTATTGGGCTCATCAACACCATGTATAGGGCCAGGGTTTGGTGTGTTGAGGTGATGTATAGCACATTGAAAGAGCTGTTGGGCTTGTTGATAGCACATGGAAGTGGCAGGTAAAGGTGTGTGGGTGACCTTGTGGGCATGTGTTGTCACTGTCATTGTTGTTGTGTGGTAGGGTTGTAGAGAGTGGGATAAGGATGAACAAGTCATGTGACTTATTTGCTGCAAAAAATCCTAAGTCTATGAAGACTAGGAAATGCAAGGCTAGCATTTCCTAGGTTACGCTTGGTCCAGGTAGGGCAAAGTGTAGCCTCAGAAAGCCTATGCTAGAGCTAAAGAAGTTCATAGGACTGGACAGTGATAAGGCATCACAGAGTCACTAGGCAATGATTAGGTGACTAGGACTATCAATGACAAGACAATGACGGTTGGCTGGATCTAAGGTAACCGAAAGACTAATGGTCTATTGAGTCAAGGTACTGTTCACAAGACGGTGAACTGGATACCTAGAGACTAGAGATTTGAAGGAAAAACTACCCATTCGGAGCACGGGTGGAGGCTTAAAGAGACAAGAGATGTCTAAGGGAAAATCAAATGGATTGCTAGTCTAGAGGTAAAGGCGTTAACTCTGAGGAGAACTAGCTTAAGGGAAAGAAGAGAAAGGAAGATGAAGGTTTATATACCTAAGGTATAGAAACTGACAGAATATGAAAGAACTAATCATACATAGGATTGGTCAGCAAGATGACTAAATAGAATATGATGGAATCACATGGAATGTCCAGGAAGATGATGGAAGAACTACAATTAGGAAGCAATAATGAGTCATTGGGCTGATGACTAGGAAGAGATGAGTAATCATAGGAAAAAGAAATAATGTCCATAACTCATATGACTAAACAATTGGAACGGAGTTGTAACATCCTAGTTCTCATGGACTTACAACTGTGGCCAAGGGTATCACTGTATGTCTGTATGGGTCCTGTGACACACTGTGACAGCTGGATGACTGTGATCTGATGACAGTGTGTGACTGTCATTTCTGTGCAGACCCTGTGACACACTGTGACAGCTGGGTCACTGTGATAATGTGATAGTGTGTGACTGTCATGCTGTAATTTACTATAATTATACTGTAATATGTTGTAATACTGTGACAGCATATGCTAAAATGATGGTTTTGCTAATGCAGAAGAAATAGACCCTTAGGCAGCAATTTGGGCTGGGGGTGAGTGACCAAGCATATTATACAAGAAGCAGCTGTATGAGTATTGTCCCTCATACTCTAATTCTCAATGCCTTGACAAATTAAAGGACCTTGGGGACATTGCCATGAAGAATGATGAATATGACAATGCTGCCTTGTACTATACTGCTACATTACCTCTGGACCCTACTGCCAATTTGGATTTCCAGGTCAAGCAAAGCACAGCACATGTGGGAATGGGCAAATGGGACAATGCCTTGAATGACACAAATGAGGTAGTTTGCCCTGATCTCCCCACACTGATGCTGATTCATCAGTGATTAGGTTTAATCCTGATTCACCATTAGCTTACAAGAGGGGGCATTCTACTTTGCACCATAAAGGAGATCATAATGATGCAATAGTTGCATATGACACAATGTTGTTGAAGATGTCAGTGTCATCTGACTCAGCAATTTGTGGTGAGATTAATCAGGTCATACAAATATTCTTTTGGTTAACTCCCCTTTGTAGAATGATCCCACCTCTTTGTCCAGGCTGATCAAAAGAGAGTGGAGATTTGTATGATCATTGAGGATGCAACTTGTTCCTCTCTGCCAGTACTCATTGATGTCATTCATGGCCACCTTGATATTGAGAAGACTGACAGGTACTTCATCCCATCCCACTTCTTGCACAGATGCAATTTGTATTAATGACCCCCACTCAGTCCCATGAGCATATTCTGTCTTTTCAAATTGTTCTGCTTACCAGAAGTGATGCCACACAGCATGCCATGCCTTTGTTTTGTATTCCCTTTAGTATCTCCATTTGCAGCATCCCACCTCCCTTTCTGTTGTTGACACCTGCACATGAGTTCTGGCTGGCTTCCAGCTCATATCCTTTCTCAATCACCTAGCACCAGTGCAGTGTCCACTGGAATGGCTACTTTAAGCAGATTTAGCAAAAATGCTTCACTATCAGTCACACAAACAGGCTAAGAAGTAATAAAAAGTGAAAGTGAGAATAATCACATAGGCATTAATGTGTTGGACAAGCACTTTTATTTATTCAAGTGAAGTAGACATCAAAACAACTAGCTATAGATATCTGGTGTTAGCAAGAATTGTCTGATAAAAAAGTCAGTTTAGAAGGGAGTCAATATCAGGGATAGCCAACCTTCACACTTGTGGGGCTGATAGTACTATATCCTGGTGACTATAAATTATCATATTAGATAAAACAACCATAGATCCTATATGGCTTATTTCTGCTGGAGAGAACAAGGGCCTGAAAAAGTGGAATGTCCTGTGAGCCCCTTGCTTCAATGCAGGCCTGATTTGACAACAATGGCAGGTGCCTGTATGCATTGATGTGGGAGAAGACTGCTTCTCATCAATATACTTGACTAGATGCCATCAAAATTGACAGCCAAGACTAGCTATATGAGTTGTGGGCAGTGTTCTGCATCCCTGACATCATTCTAGGTGACACACCTGTTTCCCTGTCCAATTTGAGTCCAGTGGTAGCAAGAGCAGTACTCTACATCAGCAAACCAGAAATTGGCTACAGAGTACTTTGAAGCTCTCTATAACACCACCCAGCTAGGTCTCCCACCCATAGCTCCATAGCAAAAGATAGGGGTGAACTAACTCATTATCTTTAGTACTAACCTAAGTTGAAACTTTTTTGATACAATCTTTACATATATTTGAGCTTATAACTACATTTTTGGGGGTGTATATACAAATGTGGTGATGTGGTAAGTGAAACAAAGTGTGGGAAAAGTACTGATTTGCTGATGTGTATATCACTGCTTTTCTGTGACTGCCTCAGAGAGCCAGCTTCACTAATGAGTGACAATATGAGTGATGGCTGTTTTAAGTCTCACAGTACACATTGTGCTTCTGACTCCAAATTTACTTGACACTGGCATCCTTCAAATATGATCACCAGCCAGATTATGTCTGGGTTATCTGAGGTAATTTACAGCAACTGTACCTACTACCTTAGAGGCTTGTTTGGGAGATCTGAAGAAGTTGGGGAGACATGCTTAATTTTCAGCTATTTCATTACTTCTAATCCCCTCTCTTATCATTTTTCCATGCAGTGAGAGATTTTCTGCTTACTCATTCTAACAATGGTTTCTTGTCAGATCACCAGATTGCACAAGCTGGTCAAGAGACTATTTGACAGCTGTAGACTTGACCAAATGCCAAAATCATCAAGCATCAGTGTGTTTTTAATCTATTGTCAGCTTTTGGTTAACTTGTGACAGGGTTCTATCTTAGCTTAGACTCTTATGGCCTATTCCAAATCAATGGAGGTATATAAGTCCCTTTTCATGACAGACACATACAGCACTGACTACATGTTTACCATGGCAAAGATCTTTTATTTAACAATATCCTGACTCTTAGTGTACACCTCCACTTAAGATTCTCTTCTACTCAACTCTTATTCTCCCATATCCCTCATGCCTCCTGCCACCCTCTTGAGTGTAAAAATTTTCTGAGTAAGCCTATCCCATACTCCATGGAGCTGGCACCAACCTACCAAGACTCTTCTGTCTTCATTATAGACTATACAATAATATATTGCCTGATGCTGGCACAAATTTACTCTTGTTTTTGCAATTTCTTGATCAAAAGCTGCTTCAAAAAAATAATGGTTAGTGCATTGTACTGCCTGAATGTCCCTTGAACTAAAGAACATATTTGAGGTCAGGCTTTTGAGGTGCACCTTTGGCCAAGATGAAAACACTAATAAAGCTTATTTGCAGCCCAGTTCTCTTGACACCACTCAGGCTGCACTAATCTTTGCCTCAATATTTCTTCATTCTCTTGCCCTTGGTGGGAATGCTGACATGGTCAATTATTTCCAGTTGTAAAGCTCTCTATTATGCTATCAGATTGTGTGGTACTACAGTGTAACCCCAAATATGGCAATCAGAGTGCATGATGCAGTCATTGTAATCCATTTCACCATTTTCTGAGCAGCAACATCAAATCTCCAGGCATCAATGCCTATTTCTGTATGTGCCTTTTTTGTCTGTCAACATTATGTTGCCATGTATTTTCCCTTCACTAGTCTGAAACTGTATACAGAGTGCAACTGTAAGTCTACTCAGCTCTTTTATCTTTATCCTACAATAAGATATTTTGCTACATTAGAATTCATGCACATCACATTTGGCAATGTAGGTGGTACTTTAAGTAATAGAATTACTATCTGACTCAGGATTACTGTGAGCTAGTGTAACTGGACATTGACTGCTTTAATTGTACATGACAGTCTATTAGGTCTTGTCTTCTGGGCAGTTGAATTCCATTCCAACAGGTTGCACCAGCTCTAATTGCATTTAGTGAGCCAAACTAACCCTTGTTTGCCTGACACACAGTAATGTTCCTCAGCTTCTGCTGAAGGTACACATCCATAGATTTTCTGCACCTCAATGCTTCATAAGTTTATCAAGCTATGTTGGTAGAGCTGTGTGTTGACTGTCTCCTGCTTCAGCTGCTCATGGTCATTCATACATGATTATATAGCATCAGAGCCCCTTATTCACTTATTGGACCTAGAAGCATTGTCTGTTGCACATTTTATCTACACTGATTTGCTGGACTAATGCAAACATGTTGAATGTGTTAGGTCTCTGCATTAGTTTTTGGTGTGGCTGCTATTGCCTGTGATGCTCTTGCTGCTATCATCCAAGGGTGGCTAATCCACTAAAAGGGAGCTGGGATAAGGACATGAATAACACCATTTGAACACTCAGCCAAATGCTGACAAAGTCAAATTAGATTGCATAGGCTCATCTTGTGGTTAACCATCTTGGTCATTGTATGAGCTTGCTCATGGGGTGAGAGCTTTTGTATGTGCTTGAATGTTGGCATTACCACAATGACCTTATCCAATAGCATAAGTTGTGGTGGTTTTTGGCCCTGGTATGATTCCTCCTCTTTGTATATTGATCAGGCTGATTATATTGGTGGCTACTTGGTTGTCCATCCAATGGTGCTTTCATGATGCCTTATATTCTCATGAGCAGCAGTAGGCATTTCTTCCTTTCAATCCCAATTATGTAAATGTTGAATCATACTGCTTGCAAGGCTATAGTATGGTTTATCTGAGCATGTAAGAAATCCACCCAGCTACGCAGTTGAAGTCATGTTACTGACGAGTGGTCACACTTGCAGCTTCAACTCTCGTTGTTTTCTACAAAATGTTTTTAATGATAATGGTGTATGTCTTCCAGCAATGTTAATACAAAACTAGACTAAGCCAGACACCCTCATAGAGAACACAAGGCCTGAGAATTCTAGCATCAAGTGCTATGTTTGATTTGATATTCTATTTGCCTCTGCCTCCAAGCCTGAGCCTATCTCAAGGGTCTCAATCATCAATGCAAGGGCTATAGTCATGTAGCCTAGGTTAGTGTCTTCAAAAACACCTTTCCAAGGTAGTATGTAGTCTATCTGTATACAATGGTCACAACATGATGCCTGTCCAAACTCTTCATATTACTCCTGGCTGTCTGGCTAAGTAGTCAAAGAACTGCGAGTAGCTACCACTGAGAACATTGAACACACATGTCTAGCAGACTATAACTGATGTAAAAATCAAAGAACTCTGTGATGGAAAAGTCTCTGAAAGAGATCCACAGGTGATGGGGGCATCTGTGACCATATCTGAACTGTTAGTTTAAAAGCCATTAAGTAGCCAGGACCTCTCACAAGCAAAAAGAGGTCCACCTATATGGACACAAACCACCCTCACTCCATGATCAAGATCTTTGACTATTTCATATCTGCTTGCATTGACATTGTATTAGTCTGAGGGAATAAAGATGAACTTATGAAATAGCTCATAGATGACCCTACAGGGAGTACTGTCTGGCCACCAAATGCCTCATCTGCAATATTGTCTTTAGTGATATAAGCAGCCAGGAAAACTCTGGGTCGTTGACTCCTCCAAGCCTAGGATGGATGACATCAACACAGCATACAACTTGGCTATTGGAATAATGCCAGTATCAAAGCATTACATGCCTACTGTAAATGCTAGAATGTACATTCAGAGGAAATTGCATCCCAATCTACCAAGTCATCCAGTTTTTGTCACCTCCACTTGACCCAGTTAACTTGAACCAGAGTCTCCAATGCTGCCCATTTTCATCTTGGTTGATTGCTTTCTCAGTATGCTCCATGTGGGTATTGTGAGCAGTATCAGGGTTATCTTTAGCAGATTGAAGATAACTATTAAAGCTGCCTGCTCTCCCTACCCATGCAAGGATACTTGTATCACCAGAACCCATGAGTAGGTGAGATAACATTGAACAGTCATCTGAGCACATTGTCCCCTTTACCATGTGTGATTGGTAGAGACAATGAAAACATCCCAAACAATGAGCAAGTAGCATCCTTGACTCATGTGGTTTGCCATGTGGGGGCCAGACAACATTTTTCATATATATCATCAAGGCTAGGATGGGGTGCTTTCAAGGTTTGCACTGAGACACCTATTGCTTCCTCCATCTCCAAGATAATTTGCAGTGATTTCTTGTGATTATAGATTTCAAGTCCAAGTATGGCATCCAGTCTTCCATGTAGAATCAGAACACCTTCACCTTGATGACTTTTTGGAATAGAGATTCATTGTCCTCCCATTTGTGTGAGAATGTGCTGCAGTAGAAGTATTTCAGAACTTCCTACTGGAGCAGACAGGAGGGTGGACTGCCTCAGATGGATTCTAGGGCATGGTGGTGGAATAGCACGTGCTCCAAGTATACCTATGACAGACCCACACCTACAACTAGGCCACTGACCACTGCCAAGGGATGCCACCATAGACCAGACCTAACTGGTACACTGCTTGATGTGAGCATGATCTATGTGTGTGGTTATGGATGAGATGAGTTCCACAAAAGATGGTGATTTTTCGAAAGTAGATACCTCCTCTGATTTATTACAAAGGCAGTCATGAATGGCATCAATGAGCACTAGCAGAGAGGAATGAGTTGCATCCTTGATGGTCATATGAATCTCCACTCTCTTTTGATCAGCCTAGATATAGAGATGAGATTGTTCTACAAAGAGTCAACCAAAAGAATATTTGTATGACCTGATTAATCTCACCACAAATTACTGAGTCAGATGACACTGACATCTTCAACAACATTGTGTCATATACAACTATTGTATCATCATAATCTCTTTTATGGTGTAAAGTAGAATGCCTCCTCTTGTAAACTAATGGTGAATCAGGATTGAACCTAATCACTGATGAGTCAGTGTCAGTGTGGGGAGACCGGGGCAAACTACCTCATTTGTGTCATTCAAGGCATTGTCCCATTTGCCCATTCCCACTTATGCTGTGCTTTGTTTGATCTGGAAATCCAAATTGATGATAGGGTCCAGAGGTAATGCAGCAGTGTAGTACAAGGCAGCATTGTCATATTCATCATTCTTCATGGCAATGTCCCCAAGGTCCTTTAATTTGTCAAGGCACTGAGAATTAAAATATGAGGGACAATACTTATACAGTTGCTTCTTGTATGATATGCTTAGTCACTCACCCCCAGCCCAAATTGTCACCTGAGGGTCTATTTCCTCTGCCAGCTCACTATGCATGTGCTAGTAACATGAAACTGTATTGGTCATATCATCAGTCATTTTGAGACACTCACATCTAATTTGATAGATGGTAAATCTTGGGAGCAGGAGCTATAAACCATCAGATATGGTGGAGGTACTGAGACAAAATGTTTATACAGGTGGCAGAGGTTAAAGCATCTTTCCAGGACTCAATCTTAATCTCCCCCACTCTCCCAGCAGTGAGCATCCTAGCTTGTAATGTATTGTCATGGTCAGACATTGCCAAGCCCACATTTTTCTTGTATTCTTGCATAGAAAGACAGCAATATATGATTTCTGCAGTGAAATTCAACTGTGTTGGAAGCACAGATAAAGCAATAGATTACAAGAGACCATGTTTCTATGGACTTGGTTGCATCATCCTCCTGGTTTACTATGTGCAGTATGGAGCCATCAGTTTTATTGGTGCAACCTGCTGAAAGGAAGACCTTGCTTGATCATTGTCTGATTACAATTACAAGGTCATCAAACTTCCACCTGAGATTGTTGAATGTTAGGATGGACTTCAATATACTGTAAAATAGTGATGGGCATACCAACAAAACCATCAATGGTGGTTGACTCATGTGAGTATGAAGTCTAACTCTCACATGATTGAATGATTCTCAGTGAAGACATACACAACAGACAACATGCATCCAAACACAGTCTGAAGTCTAATCTAACCTCCTTGCCCATATTGGGTCACTTTCTTCCCAGGCCAGTTATCATACTTACTCCCCACACTTAGACAAGTCAGCAATAGGTGTGGTACCTTACAGGACTACAAATGTGGATGCTACATACTTTGTAAGTTCACATGACATAAATATGGAGCTCCCATTCCCATACACTGCCATGTGGAGAAAACAGTTGGGGAGGATCTGCATTCAAACTTTCTTGGCTAACCTTGCATCTTCTTCCTCCTTTGTTCAATGAGAGAACTTTAGGAAGTGGCATGAATGTAATCCAGACATCCCACAGCATCAATAAAGCCTGCACTGGGCCTGCAGAAGAATGCCTCATGACAGCAGCAGTAGTCTCCACAGCTGTCAAACACAAGAATGCTAGATCTGTGCACAGAAAAAATGCAGAGCTTATTTGATATCTGTAGGTATTTTTAAAGTTGGCATGAAGAAAGTGATACAGAAGCACATTCTCAGCATGCTGGAAGTGGAAGAATTGGCTTTTACAACCTTCTCCTTCTTGGACTTAAAACTGCAGACAGTGTGTGGTTCAGGAGCCAGAAGCAAGTCTAAGTCTAAAGTGAATACAGCTTGAAAGAGTCATCTAAAATGTGGGGGTTTCATGTTATAGAATGGAACAGCATGTGAGTCCCATGTCTTTGTATTGTCAGAATGACACATAAAAATGGTCAATAGTGTCCTGCATGCACTGCTGGATTGCTTAGGTGTTGTCATTGCAGTGCTGGTTGGACAAATGAGGGAGAATTTCAAGCAGGTGCTCAAGGACAATACCTCTGAATTTGACACTCAAAGTGAGAAGCTTGTGTCAGATAAACTTGTGAACTTAAAGCAAAGGAGTTGTGGGAAATTTCATGCAGTAATTGTGGGGGTATTGTATGGAGGTGGACAGCCAGTGTGCCAATCAACATGTATTTTCACTGTTTCATAAGGGCTAACCTGTTAACAGAAGCCCATGAAAAGTGCCATCCCCCTCATGTATTTCAATGTCATGATTGCCCTCCAAAACAGTGCATTGATGTCCAGGCTGGCTGGCTTTCAGAGTTGTGAGTGCTGACTGATGCTTTGCCTAGAATGATAGCCATGTCATCCTGATGGTTCAGCAACCAATGGGCTTTCTAGACTTTCTTTCTCAAAATTTATGATTAATATGAGAGAGAATTGTTCAAGTTGTGGTCTGCCATGCTGGGCTTGGAGTGACCATATGAACACTCAGTGATACCTGCCATTGCATATAATTTGGGTCTGGCCACCATATGCCACCCTCACCATGATTCTGCCAACCTTGTATTCAGGATGTGCACCATCACAGCCTTGGGGCAATTCTGTCTGAAAACCAAGGAGTATCTGGTCCTGGAGGAGGTAAAAGTGATTGTTGAGTTTCCCCCAGGGTCAACAGTGCTTATCCCATCTACTATCATCACCCATTCAAACATGAGAATATCAGAAGAGGAGGTGAGGTATTCTTTCATATAGTATGTAGCTGGTTCCTTGTTTGCTTACATTGACAATAGAATGATGTTGGAGAAGGCAGTCATGAGTGGCAAGAATCTCTCAGGCACAGAGCAGGAGAGATGGAAGGAGGTGAGAGAAACCCACTAGAAGACAGGCATTAGGATGTTTTTGCATATATCTGAATTGAAGAAGGTGATGTCTTTTTAGTTAGAACTTTAATCTCTCTCTGACTTGCTTGAGCTCCAGTGGTGATAGGGTGGCCCTGCATTTAGGCTATATGGTACAATGCTGAATGCATCCCCTTGAAATGGTCATCATGAGCTTGAGATCAAATGAACCTCAACATCTCTTTACTCTGTGCCCATTATCCACCAGAACTGTACCCTTCTCTTAGCAACTGGCTCTGCAGTTGAATCAGGACCTTGCACTTCCTTTTTAGGTATTGCATGTGAACAAGAGTTGCTGTAAATCCACTGGACACAAATCTAGTGATTCAGGCCATGTCAATGGGGGATAGCCCTGCATGCTATCACTTTTGACCCTTCATTGTGTCACTCCCAAACTCTGGCCCCTGATCCAATTGATGGTGACCTCTTTACAGTGACACCTATATCAGAAACAAAATGCCCTGATTTGGCTGTTTTGAGGTACCCACCTCCCTCAATCCTGTGCTTGTGATGGTAATCCAGAACTGCCTCAAAGAACATACATACCTTGCATATATTTTGTGGTATATTCCTTAAGACCCAGAATCTCAACTGCAGCCTTTTTCTGAGAGGATTGTTCCATTGTTGCAATGCACCATTGATAGCTTAACCAGATCATTCAGACTCTAGCATAGATTCTCAGCCAGGAATCAATCACCTCAACAGTCAGCATTTTACTATGAGACATACCCCCTGAAAATGAAGGGCAGGAAGCATCCCATCAATCACTGCAAGCACTCCTATACAGTGGAGGATGCATTGATGAAGTATGGGAGCATTAGCAAGGTTTGCATGCCCCCACTCTCATGGCTGGATCTGTCCCATCTTGACCTCTGCAGGCAGCAACTTTCTTCTGCTATATCCAGGAGCAAGCTTCCCTGATTTATTTGAAAATGGCTACTTATTTGCCTTTTAGATGGTGTGAGCAGGCAATGCTTAGGACTAGATTTCTGTGTCAAAACTGAAGCTTACAGCTCTGTGTCTGAGCATGGAAAACAGCCCCCTTCAACAAGGTGGAGGTTGGTGGGATACTTATGCACCTCCTGTGTAGACAAATGAGATCTCATTTAATAGTATACATCCACCACAATATGCCATTGTCCCACAAGACTCCTGGCCAGTCTTCAGCAGCAGGTGTGAAATATGACACTGAGTGTCTGGCAGAGGAATTGTCTCTTGAGCTTTTCATGGGAATTGAGAAACCCACAGTGTCTGTGTACAAAGAAGGTGCAGCATCTGCTTCCAAAGCACTCATAGAAATTGACATGCTGGGTTCTTGGACTGCACAGATCTCTCAAATAGTCACTGATGCTGTCATCAACAAACTGGCAGCTGCCTTTGCTCTCTAATGCTTGATCCAGAGGCATGATTTATTACAGTTTATCCATTCACAGTGCTACTAAAGCAGCAATTTGAACTGGCCAAAGGCACAGTCTTCAAGCAAGCAAGTACAGGGTCAAAGAAATTCCTCAGGATATGCAACTTTTGTTTGTACAAGTTGAATACATTGGGCACAAAACCTTTTGCAAGTAAGTGGATCCAATTAGATGTTCTAGATGTAGAAAATGATGGACTTGTTGTTCTAGGAAGTTGTTGAGATATGAGGCACTGATCTTCACTGCATTGTTTATTGATGAACACTACAATGTGCTCACCTACCCAGGGGATCATGTGGCCAGCTGGAGATGACTTGAAAGCTGAGCATCTGTTCAAAGAATGTAACTATACCTGCTCTTGGCTACTGCCCCTCCTTCATTTCAGCAAAGGCTACTGGACCCATATAGTATGCAAAAAGAGCACATGGCATTTATTCAGTGATCCATGAACTGGCAGAAGATTGGGCTGCAAAGATTGGCTCATTCTCTTACAAAAATACTGAAGAAAGAGGAGAGAATATTCAACTCCTGTGACAAGGCAGAAAGGTATTCTGTAGCATCTCAAAGAGTTGAACACTCTTCTCCACATTTCTATCTGCAAACAGATCTTCTCATTTGTCAACATCCCTGTTGATGATCATATCAGCAGCTTGTATGGTATATATCATGAAATACTTGTGGATGAGTCAGAATCTATGGGTCTGTCAGCATCATCAAACCTTACTATTAATAGATCATATTTGTGCTATGTTTATCAGCATTGAACAGGAAAAACTTACCTTGATAATCTGAGGCATATACCTGCCTGTCACTCTCTACATACTGTATGTGTTGAATGAATGATGAAAATTTTGCAACCTCCCTTGTCTTATTGTTGGCAAGTTTACATAGAGTGCCCTTGCTATTTTGAATATGCTTGAAGATCCCTCCATCAATGGCTTCCTCAACAAGATAAGTCAGCCCCTCTGGTTCCATTGCTTGATAGATGAATACAACACCTGCTTCAACAAAACCTAACTGAGGGATCTCAAATGGCAGAGGATTTGTCACTTTCCTAATACATTCAGTGATATAGTCATAAACAAAGTCAAGTGAAGTGTTCATCCAGTACAACACATTAGCTTCACAATAAAGCATTGGGCTTGTCATGTGATTATGAGGCTGATCAAATGATGCTTAAGGAGGATAAGGGCCTCCTTCAACTAGAGGATGGATGAGGGGGCACTTGGCAGCAGCAACCTGATTGACAACACTTTCAAGACCAGCCAGATATAGTAGGGATAATGTTAGCTCCAGGGCCAATTGAGCTAATTGATGTCTTAGTGAAGTTAGTGATGGGCTTGTCAGCACCTCATAATCCAATAATCTCTTTATGCTTCTGCATGGGAAGTGAAACAAAATCAGTAGGATCAATGTGGGACTGTAAAACTGATACTTACAGCAGACAGACTTATACTTCATATTTAGGTCAGTCTTACTGCTAGATTGAAGCATACACTTAAGTTGACTATGGTCAGATAAGTTGAACAACAGGGTGGCCAGTTTAGTGACTCCTTTCTTCAAAGGAGGTGAAAACACAGAGCTACTGGGTGTAGAGGCACTGTCATCACAGTGATGCTAGTGTTTAGATGCATGTGGGATCTATATTGACATTAGTTAAAATGTTTTGTGTGCCACCCATGCTACAAGTCAAGAATTTTTCATCTGATAAAGAGAATGAAATTCACAAGGTTGATGGTGAGCTGTAATGTTATGTGCTACTTTTTGTTTGCTTTCTTGAAAACACACACTACATAATTTGACTTTACCATTCATGCAATTCACATTAACAAACATGGTGTTTGGTGTCCTACACCCCCTGCTTGTCAATTATGTGCTATGCACCCCAACACTTTCTGCATCAAGTGAACCTACCTACAAAGTACAAAAGTACAGTTTTAAATTCAAATGTGAATATCTGGCTTTCCATACACAGCAGATGTGGGATCTAGTTTGCTGAACTCATTGTTCAGATCTGCCCCACATACAATTTTGGTCTCTCAATTTATTCCTATGCAGTACACTCTGTTCCAGAAGAAGTGAGAGCTCATGAATGCATTACAGTACACTATCTCATATTGCATATGATAAGGAGACAAAAAACTTGATGTAATATGAGATTTAATTAGTAGTACCTTGTAACACATTGTGATATGTGATGGTCACAGCATTAAGTAAGAACATAAGTGTGAGGGTCATAAAAAATGAGTCAAGTGTAGTCTGTTATCATTGACATGTTTCTCCTGGTCTGGACAGTCCTTTAACTTGTGTGAAAGGGTAGATTGTGTAAAAAGCAGTGCTCTGGACTTCACAGTCTTCAAATGTTTAACAATGACCTTTTGAGGATGTGTCAACACAGGTGAAGACTGTAAGCCAGCCACTCAGCATTAGGTTTTGTCATGCTGGCTGACCCATCACTTGAGCTGCTGTGACAGGAATCTCACTGTGTGGCTTTAGCTCCTTTGGTTCACAGTTGTAGGGATGGGGTGTTCCTCAATGCATCTGCTTTTTGGCAACCATGGTTGGTCAATAGTAATGTCAGATCATGTCCAGCCTCTCAGAAGGAATATATATTGTCAGTGGTGTGGACTGTGTGATCCACACCATGTGGTGGATGCCTGTGATAATGTATAATCCCACCTTTGGGCTGATGCACAATGCAACATGTATTATTGGTCTGTTTTACACTGTTCCATAGGGGGATCCACAAAAATTGATGCAATATCAGATCTAGGTATTATGATGACATGTAATATAAGATAGTATACTATACATCCCTTATGAGCAACTTATGGAACACCAATGGCTTTTTCTCTTTAGTTCTCCTTGCAGTGTGTAAGAGAAAATAGATGAATAGATGGGTTAATCACTAAAGGCATCTACACACAAGGCTGCATATAATCTTGGAACCATCTTTACATGGAGTAAGGTCTACTCCCATGTAGATCTGTGCTCCATCAACTTTTGATTTTTTCTCTGAGTTAACCCACAAGCATCAGGCATGATGTAGAAGGATCAATGTCAGCCCCTTCTTGCACCTTACACAAGTTCACATCCTGGTCCTGATGGACATTCTTGGCTTGCTGTCCAGTTCAGAAATGTGAACCCACACATACCCAGCAATGGGCATGGCACATCCCAAATGGCTTGGGAAATCCTTCTTTGGAGGACATGCATTGGAAACTAGGTTGGACAAACAATAGAATATCCAAGCTGCATCTCTCTTAGAGATTCTACTAGTGTTATACCATGCAGGTGGCCATTGTAGGCATCATGTGACACCCTCTAGTGGGAGTACAATCAACCCTAAGCCAGCAGCATGTATCAATGCAATGGGTGCACTCCCAAAGCCTAGGGAAAGATCTCCTTGGAGGATGTGCACAAAGAGCATGATGACATCACTCATGAACTAAAAACAATGTTGAACAAATAAGTACATATAAAATATGTGCAAGCATAGAATGTTTGGAGTTTGAACCTGGGAAACTTTGCCACTTCCAGTATGTTGTAGAACAATAAGTAAGTAGTACTGTTCTGCAATGCACTGTCAGGCTGTCATTGGACTTGTCACTCAATTCTCCAATATCAGATGTGTTAGGATTGACCAGCACAAGATCCCTGTCAAATCTCCTCACTTATTGATCCTTGGTCATTTAGCAGGTTCTTTTCTCATGCATGTCATGACTTTCAAGTCAATTGCAGTCATGTTTTCAAATTGGATGATCCTTGTTTATGCAAGAGGGACTTGCACTCCAGGGCAGTAGGGTTATCTAGAATAGCTGGATGTAGACCAGTTACCTTTTGCCATGTGTGTTCCTACCCCATCTGCCATCTGAGGTTCCCTGTTTACTCTTCTAGGGCATTGTCTCAGGCATAGTGTCATTTTCTCCCCAGATCAAGCATACTATATATGTCCTCAATCTCAGCTAGCCTGGTAAGCACCCCATGTAATGGAGGAATTGCTTGGAGTGAAGCCTATCAATGGTTTACCATTGCACATGCCCTATTTTAATAGAGGACATATGCTGCCTGGTATCCCTAGTGAGCAAGAAGCCTTGACCAGCTTCATACCCACTGAAACCTCAAGGTTTTCTGTCAGATTGTGCAAAAAGGTTTCAGGGATTGCAATGAGAGGCAGGGCCACTATCATGTTTCTCCACTGCATGGTGACTGCTTCAATCATGCAGCTGCATCTGTGTATCCACAGTGAGAATGTGGGCTCAGATATTGGAATTCCTGTCATGCCATATTTTTTGCATCAATTATGTGGGGATTATTTTTGTATTCTGTTTTGAGGGTTGGCTATCAAAAAGGCATTTGTGATTTATCTTACCATGCTCTCTCTCTTGATCAAGAGCCATTCCAGTGCCCTCCAGGCATTCCTGGACTCCCTCTCATTGCAAGAAAAAATATGTAAAGTAAATTTCAATGGAATTGTGACAAGCTAAATAGTACAGGCAGAGAAACTCCTTCAGACCTTCAGAGTGGAAGGCACAGATTTATCACTGATGCTTGATTAAGCTCAAAAAGCAAATGTGTTGATACTGATAGTATGTCAGTACAATAAGAAAGTAATTTGCATAAGATGCACTAAGCATAAGCATCAGCAACTTTAGTCATGTCATCAAGTGTCAAGCTTCTGAGCACAAAATGTTGATCAATAGCTAAGAACAAGTAAGGACAATCTGGAGCAAGTCTATGCATGATGATATCAAAAACAATTACAATTTTGTTGTAATCATCATCATGGCAAGCCTGGACCAGGATTATCTGGATGTTCTGCTCATCAGGGAAGAAGTCATAGATGTTTTCCAGTTTAAAATTGCCATTGTGCTGTTGGAAAATCTGACATGGTTCAATACCTGAATGATGGCCATTTTGCATGAAGTAGCCATTAATGATACTGAAGTTGATTTTTTCAACCAATTCAGGGGAATTGAAGAAAAGGGGTCAGCTATTATAAAGGCTGTATTGCTGTCAATAGAGGAAATAAAGAGATTACAATACATTACCATTTGACAATGCATCTGTGTGATGGAAGGGATCAAATAGATAGCATTGAAAAGAAAAAGATGCTCATTACTGTCTTTGACATAGGATTGCAATAGCAAAGGGTAAGTTTCAAAGTGCATATTCTCCATCATGATGTGGAACCTGTAGAAGGATCACACCTCCATTATCTATACTTCCTGTGAAAATTGTTCAATGAGATTCTTGTTTATGATTCCATTCAATGCAACAAAGAATGTTAATACACAGGAGATAAAAAATCTCTCATCATCACTCAGTTTTTGGGTCCAATCATGAAAGTCATAACTCAAATTGGTTTCTTCTACTATTCAAAAGCTTGCTTGTGCTTTTTTTATACATTTCTCAGATCTTGGGCAACTTTGAAGGGAGTGAATGCAGCAAGTGGGTTGACTCATGTGATTGTATTTTATAGGAAACATAATGAATTGAGAATCATCTGATCTCAGAAGAGGCTTGTCATCTAGGTATGAGATATCAGTCTGATTTTATGGAGAATGAAGGAATATTTATGCATAGAGCAGCCTGGTTGCAGGGACATCAAGAGTGTGAGTTGTAGAGATTGAGAATAAAGGAGCAACTTGTGCCCCTCACTCATGAGTAATAGATTACCCCTATGCCAGTGTGACACATTGGCAAATAGAATGATAACTATTTAAGAGTGTCAGAAGGTTCCTCATCTCCTATCAACCACCATCATGCAAGATGAGATGGCAAACCTTTCATACTCATAGAGACAATGCATCTACTGAGTTCCTTATAGTCCTGGGAGAAGACATTATCATTCAAGGGGAGATTGTCCATGAAGAAGAAGATTTCAAACATGATGGTGATGTTATATCTGTCAATTTATATCATGACAACTTGTCTGTCTACAATGCATCATATCCTTTGAAGTCATTCATTCTCACACTTCATCATCCTTCCATTCCCCACAAATGCATGCATATTCAGAAATGCAACAATCCTTTGCTTAAGAATTCTGTCCAGTGGTGAGTAGTTATTTTTACTCACCAACCATTTTCAAAACTTGGACATATTACTTCAGGAAAATAGAAGAGGAAGTCAACAAGTTGGTTGAGGTTGTGCAATATGAGTTTGTTGTGACACATCATGTCAAATGATATGCTCCAAAGGTTCAGCATTGATTGGAGTAGTTTTGTTATTTGTGAGAGGAAGAAAAGATGTGCCAGTTAGGTTTTAATCCATCTATCACTGTCTTATCATCATTTGTATAACATTGGTTGAGAGTTGTTATTGTTTGTGAAAGGGCAAATGATTTCATTATGTAGACTGATTGACAAAAATGGCTTCATTTCATTTAAGGCCAATCAATGGTAGACTGTCAGATGTGAGAAGAAAGTCATTCAAGGCAGTGATGAAGTTTTGTACATTGCAATATATGGTAAATAATTACAAACAATTGTCAAGAGAATCATTTGTACTTGACAATGCATTTCTTATCATCAGTTTCTTCTACATCCTCCTGTCCTGTCATACTGTGTAGAAGATAAATAGAAAAGAGTTCCATTTGCACATGGGAATTGGTGTACTTGTCATTTTTATCTCCTGTCTTGTGTTTCATCAGCTTCATTTCCAGTATGACAAGATCCCCTTGTTTTAAATCCATTGCAGATAAGCACTCCATTTCATTTTTAGAACATAAAGTGTCAATTGCATTGTAAACAGATGAAAAAAGAACATGAGGAATGATGAGGGATGTGAGGAAAAACTAACAGATTCAGAGAAACTATGATGTGGTATGAAGCAGATTATCAAGAGAGTAGATATTTCTATTGGCATCTACATATTCAGAGACTTTCTGAATATGATTTGGAATGAATGAATAAGTGATAAAACAGGGAAATTGTCATACCTTTTCAAAACCTCATTGTAATGTGCAATTTGATCTGCATCAACAAACTTTTTCATCAGGTTGAATACAATTGATTGCACTGAAAGACCACTCTTTGCATTGGAAAAATTCTTAACAGCCCTATTCAACTTCACAGATTTTTTCCCCTTATCTGCAGAAGGTGCATGGGAACTTCTGTTGATGGAGGTGCATGCTAATAGACACAAGCATTAAAGTAAGACAGAATCTGCTATTCATCACTTACATCCTCCATAGGCATAGTAGGTGATTCAGATTAGACAATGTCTGAGGAGTTTGCAGAAGTTAGATCATCTGTTGGTTGATTCATATTGTTAGGGGTTTCAACATCAGAGATCCTGAATTTATCTCACAACACAATGGCACAAAATAAGATGACTTGTACTTTGCTTTCTTGCTGTCAGATGCTTCCATATCAGCCCTTCATTTAGACATTACAAATGAAAGGATAGCAGAGATGAAAGTCAAAGACAACAGTGACCTAGCCCCTTTTCAATTTTTCTATTCTTGGTTGACATCTTGATTAGACAATCTATCCTAGTCACAGTGAGCATGTGTGAACATGAACATAAGCTAACCAACATTATCATATGACAAAGATTGACTATGAATAGGAACACTGATTTCATTTTCTGCAGCTTCTTCACTGTCACTGTGTTTAGGAAACACATTCATAGCTTGTTTTCACTTCACCTGCAATGCCTCTTGTGGTAAATCAGATACTGATCACTTTTTGTCCTGTTTCAGTTTTTTTTTGGACAGTGAACACATGAGCAGTATAGGAAGTGAAAAGTCACCTTCACATTGTCCACTTTATCCAATGCTTCAGAAATTCATACAATGTGATTGAACATGATGAACAGTCCAAAATGTCTACCTGTAGATAATTTGTTGTCAAGCATGATGCTGAATTCTACATCCACTCCACAAAATCATATAACACATTTTCTGCATCCTCTCATTGGCTTTGTTCATACCTTATTAACACAGCCAAGAAATCATATAGTTTAATAGTTTTATACTGATGACTGGTGTAATAATCTCCACCACCCATCAGATGACTCATTACCTATTGATGTGAGATTTCCTGCCATGACAGAATTGAATTCACACTTTTCACCATCAGATTTCTGTTTTGAAAATCTGTTGAACTAATGAAATCACTTTCAAATTTCTGAGAATGACTTTTAAGGGTAGCCTGAATTGTATAGATACCTGAGTGAACTTTAAGTTCCGTTTTTGTAATGTAATCATTGATGACTTTATGTCCATGTTAGACTGCAGCAGAAACAGAACCACATTGTTATCATTATTGATACATGGATAAAGTCTTTACAATAGAGTCAATTGAGTTGTCTCATCAAGTTCTGTAAATACACAAGTTTCCCCTGTTATCCACATTTGACATTTCTCTTCCATCTGCATCTCCCCTGTTTTTAAGTGTTTGAAACATGTATCTGTATAGACATGTCAATTACACTCAATTGCTAACCTCCAAACAAACTTACAGAATTCAAAGAAAAACTTTTGTCATTCAAATCTTTTGATATTGGAGGCTTATCCAGCTGAGGATCCAGCACCCTCTTCTTGCAAAGGAGGGAATTTATCATCCACAACATTCAATGAAAGGA
The DNA here is from genome assembly GCA_038090615.1 of Phylloporus gajari. Taxonomy (NCBI): domain Eukaryota; kingdom Fungi; phylum Basidiomycota; class Agaricomycetes; order Boletales; family Boletaceae; genus Phylloporus; species Phylloporus gajari. The sequence goes on along the minus strand of JBBPMY010000092.1, from coordinate 4,540 downwards.
TCATGCATTCCAGATAGTTCACATTTAGTGTTATCTTCCCACCAATTGAAAACAGCAGTCTTAAATTCTTCACTTTCCTGTATTTGGTTGTGCAATTCTTGAGGTGAAGGATTTCCAGCTAACCACAGCCACAAACAGCAATATAATATACCACATCCTTGAGTTTCAATTATTCCATAGGAAGCATTACATTCACCAAATAACCTACATCCTCATTCATATCAAACTATAGTATGTAAAAAGGTTTTTCATTGTGATATCAAAAGCAGTTGCTGCTGCAGCAGGATGTTTAGAAATGAAAACTGCTCTTTTGTATGATGATAAACCTCTTCATACATCAGGAGATAACCTGCCAAGTACAGCTATAACAGAAGATGAAATGCTGTGTAGATTCAACATAACAAACAAAGCAGGAGTCTCAAAACAATAAATCAGCAAGCATACTTCACTTCTATGACACAGTTTGTAACCAGCACTACCAGGTAACATTTTCATTACAACATTTATATGCCTCAATGAGCTCACTATGCACTTTTCTTGCTTGTTTGCACCTTTCACAAAAGGATCTTGATTCTATTTATTAGCAACATCTGTCATAAACAGTGCCAATTTCCTCAGCTCAGCTGCCATTCTAGTGTGTGATTCAGTTTTCACACTAAACATTGCTTCTCTACTAACTGTTTGTTTTTGAATAATATTCCAACATACAAAAGTGAAATTTACATCTGCAAGGAAAAGCAAATTATACTGGCACAACAGACAGCACACCACCTCACAAATTGAGCTCAGAGGACTATTGTCCAACAAACTAGAACTCTTAGCACAACTTGCCATAAGAAACAATAAAGTCATCCATATAGGGATCATCTATTTCAACCAGCACTCTTACAGCCATAAGACCCCCTAAACTATCATGAGCATGTTTGTCATAATGCAACATCAGCAAACTGACCCTTAAATTGACAGACTCTCACAGACTTGTACAGCCACTACAGAAAGGTTCCCAGTGATACAGATCTGTACAGAAAAATAGAGGCAATTCAACTCAATATTCTTAGTCTAGATATAGGCTAAAAAATTTTTGATACAATCTTTATATATATTTATACTTCCCAACAAAGATTTGTTAGCAAAGGTGTAAGTGTGGCTGTATGGTGAGTAAATACATTTTGACCAAAAGTGTGGGAAAAGTGCTGGTTTGCTGATAAAAGGACTCAAAAAGTGTACCTCACAGAATAGCAGTCAAGAAATGATTAGAAGTGTTTGCATATGTTGCAGATGAGTGTCTACAGTAGAAGAATGCTTGCAAGGCTATTGATTAGCAACCACTCAATTGCTTGGCAGTCAACAAGCAATGATAAGGCAGGTTCACATATGTCACAATTGCTCAAGGGTTATAAAGAGTCCAAATCCCCATCTCATGGCTGAGTGAGATGCCACTGGTTGTGGTTATGAGAGAAAAGAATAATGCACCTGTCATGTTTGAGTGAAATTTTTGTTGTGGTTATAAAAGAAACAAAGAATGCCCCTAACACAAATAAATGGTATCCTACCAATTATTTGCTTCTATTGACACTTCACCTAAATTTGGCAGGAGAAGCTAGGGCAGACATTTTTTGTCATATGAGACCTAGACCAGGTGTCCAGGAACTGTGACTGCATTTTTCTCTATGTAGTCCACATGCACAGGGCAAGCCCAATTGGTCTAGGTCTAGTAGGGTGCAGATGTGTGCCACCTTTTTTGTGAATAGGGATCAAATCTGGCTGCTCTGAAAATTTCCTCCCTCAAGAGTACCAAGGGTTTGGATGTTTTCTATTACAACCATGAGGCAATTGATGGCATTCATACTAGAGAGGCCTTCCAATCTGGTGGCTGTACCACTTCTGAGGGGATGAACAAGGCCACTAATACTCAGTCTAGAGTGATCAGGTCACCAATCACAGTGTTGAGGGTATGTAGCTTTTGGGTTACAGGTATTTGATTTAGCATCTCAGTTTCTATAGCCTGTCAGCTCAGAATGAGCATGGTGAGGCATGCTGCAGTATCTTCTTGCAATTGCAGCCATGTTGGAGGATTTCATGGCTTATTCAAATCAATGTAGCACCATACCCATACTACCAATGACATGGATGGTGTCCCTATCCAGCAAGGTGAGGCAGCTAAATTGCATTTTAGACTGTGATTTCATGGCCTGGCTGAACTATGCCACCCTTCCCAGTTCACAAATATATTTCATCTAGGCATGATGTGGAGTGCATGCTACTCATGAATGTGAAGGCTCTGATCTTGTGGTGGCCATGTTGCCATGTATTACAGGTGCTATGCTCCTCTCTGAAATTTCTTGACACTCAGGTGGCTGTATTATGGTCATAATGAGCTGGGACCCCACCAGTCTCCATCTATCAGGTTGAGTGGGGTTTCACCAGCCTCTGATGGGCATTTTCCCAGAACACAGGGTGCTCCTATGAGAGGTTTGAGGGATAAACAGTCAGGGTGCAGTTGTTCATCTATTTCACAGTGAGCAGGGATGCTTGTTCTGGTGAATACCATTCAATTCTTCATGCAACTTCTCTTGATGCTATTCTACATTTGATATCCATCCTGGTTTACAGGCTAGCATTCTGACTGCAGTTGCTGACAAGTGCTAGCAACTACATACTTGCTTGGCATCAAACTAGATTTGTACCTAGATAGGTCAAAGCACTCATATGAGTGTGCTGTGGCTTTCTTGAATCCAACTCTGACTCTTAGCAGAAGCATTTCCTGCCCTTGTTGAGGTGTAAAATTCATCAATTGGATCAGTGATGCTCTTTTTCTTCAGTGCATGTCTGCAGTACTGCAGAAAGCTCACAACTGGCATCACCTGACCCAAAAAGTCATGTAGGAACACCTCATCTGATGGGTAGATAGGCAATTCATCACTTCCTCCCTTCATCCAAGTCTCACAGATGAAAAGCCCTTGCCCAAGTGCAGAAATATTGAGAAGATGGTGGCCTCCCCTGTTTGTCATGTCCATGAGCAGAGGCTCATTTGAGGTGCAGGTGGATTATTGGCACAAACATTGCCAAAATAAATAAAATAATAAAATAAAAATTAGAGTGTCCAACAATATATGGGTGTTCTTGTATGCCAAAAGTGAACTGTGTCAGCTGAATCAGAACATCAGATGGGTTGATGATTTGGGCCATTGCATGTATTGTACAGCTGAAGATGAGCCTGTGTGCCCTGAGTGTATGGTGGTACTTCAAGGTGTTCACAATCACATATGGAAACATCAGTCATGCTTTGTTGTCTCATGAACATTTTATGTTGGATATCCAGGGCTCTGTCTTCACCAAATTTAGCTCAAACCATGCACCAAGATACATAAGTGCCCAGGTTGACTGAACAGATAGAGTAGAACAGACATGTGAAAGAATCAGTTGCCTATAGCTAAAGAGCTGTTCCACATCAATGGAAGTTGCTAGAAACCTATGATAAATTAAGGGTCTAAGTGTAACAGAAAACATACCTGGAATACAGAAATAATCAAGTGCCATCTGTGACAATTGAGGGTAGACACTATGGTGCTTGTACCACCAAGCAATAGCATCTTTGACATCCTCAAGGTCAGTCTTAAGATACTTGTCAAGCTCATTGAGGCCACTGGTTGGTTTGGGTAGTGTGGTCAAGGCCATGTCATTAAACATATTACTAGGTTTCTATTTGGAATGAGCATTGAGTGGTCATGCAATGCAGACTCAGACTTGCTGGTTGAATAACATGTCAAATAAAAGCATACATACATACAGCCTTTTTTTGATTACCTCAATATCAGAATGGTCTGCTTCATCAGTGCTGTAGGAGTGCTCAAAGCAATTGCACACAAGCTGTTCTACAGTCTGGACCCATTCTGCCTCCTAATGTGCATTCTTGAAATACTGTAATTTGTGACAGAGATGGAGGACTCCATTCATTTTAGTATCTCATTACCTGTGTACTGTATACATGACTTACCAATTGCAATCTGATATACTTTGAAAGTGTCAGTTAATGAACAGTAGTGGTTGAGGGTTTGAACGGCCATACTAGTGCCAGCATGGATGGATTGCAACAGTGTATAGGCTTATGCATGCCTTGTAAGCTCATGTTTCATGAGATCCATTGCTGGAATCATAGTAGCAAGGTTTGGCATGGCCCTTGAAAAGAACTCTGTTACATTCTTGAGGATCTGAGCTATATCAATGTCACAGCCATCACAGTCACAATATGTGTTTACTGCACCTTCAGTACATTGCACAGCTCAATCAACATCTCCCATTCCTTCTGTGAGCTCACATTCCTGCAATCCTAGCTCCTTCTTTTGTGTCATTAGTGTTTAAAAGTCCGGTCCGGTCCGGTTTTTGACCTTCCTAATAAGGCAACCGGACCAAGACCGGTCCTAGAGGTCCAAATAAGGCAACTGGACCGCTAAAAACCGAAAAAAACCGGTTGCAACTGGTCTTTCGGGCAACTGGTTGCAACTGCTAAAAGACTGGTTGCAACTGGTTTTACAGGTGA
>JBBPMY010000091.1:0-34381 GCA_038090615.1 Phylloporus gajari | reverse complement strand
AAGCAACACAAATTCGTGTTGGCAATTTTTGACGGACCTTTCTTTAAAGTGCTGCATCTTGTATACGACGTATTCATCTGGACTCCCGCCGAGCTGCAACAGCTGGTTACACCATTCTTCAGGGGTTTGAGAACGGTTGTAGTCGGTCAGAAGAGCTTGCATGGGAGGGAGGGGGGAAAACTTCTCTAGCAAGAGTTGAGGAAAGGGCAGAATAGAGAAGACGACCTCCATGTTGAACTTATATACGAGTTAGATGGAATGCTAAATGTCAGCCGTGTGCCATGCCGTGCCCAGGATGGCTTATCTAATATTCAGTGTTAGTTCAGGTCAACCGATGACCCACTTTTGTGTGGAGGTCGTTCTACGAGCAGTACGAGATAGGAAGATGTAGTACAGTACATAGAGATTGGTTTATTGTACCATAAGAGGCGAGGACTCGAAACTATAATGGATTTGGTTGGGTGGGTGGCAGCAACCTGATCCGGTGGGTGAGGCAGAAGGCGGCCTGAGCTTCGAAGCGCGTAAGAAGTTGCAAACGCGTTGAGGAATCCATCAGTGGAATGACAACCCGGACCAATTGCACAAAGAAGACCTCTTACGCGCTAGGACCATAAAGATAATTGGAACGGTGGGTGGGGCGAGAAAAGAGATGACTGCGAGAGACGCCGGGAGAGAGGACGAAGGGCGCGGGAGCCAGTCCGATGCTTACATGAGTTTGTTGACCGAGCAGCGGGGACGCTATCAAATTAAGCATCGGGCGACTGGCGCGAGGGCCAAGTCCCACGCTTGTCACATGCAAGGCGCGTTCCTTGCCTGGGACGACCATGGCGCGTTGTGAGATGCGTCAGTCGTGCTGGCGATTTGGCTTACGTGTCACTGACTCCGGACCGGCGCGTCCCGTCTTGTTACCACCACCACAAACATAGCTAGGCCCTACAGTAAATAGCTGTCTGAGTGGAGGCTGCCAATCGTTGGAGGTCCTCCTGCTTGTTCTAGTACTTGAATATTAGGTAATTAGACGAGGAATAGGAGTCGGGATTCTCAACGAGATTGCTTTCTCTTCCTGCTGAAGTATTTCCCCCTATCTCCCATGGAAGCTCTCCTCTCCAGTTACGGCCTTTCTCTAACCCCCGGAGACTGGTGTCGCCAGCTTGCCCAGCTTGACAGGAGTCCTGAAGCCTATGTGGTCTATGAGATGGAACACTTCAGGGAGAGGTCCCTAAAACACGCCCAACGCGACTTTGTGTGGTTTCGCATCCGTCATCGCAATAGTCCCAACCCGACACATGATGACTTGCCCCCTTTCTTGATCAAGGTGGAGAGAACGATGATCAAAAACAACATTCCTTCAAGATTTGGACTCTGGGGAGAGTCAATCGACACCGTCACTGTCCTACCTCCTAGCAAGGAGCCCGCTGGTACAGCAGTAAGGCTCCGCCATGTCAGATGGGACCTGCCAAGTCAATGCTTGTCTCTCCGAAGCGTTTCAACTCTCGTTCTCATCGTGAATTGCGAGTATCATCTTTCCAAGGGAAGGTGCGATTCCTTTTCCAGAGTAGTCACTAGCGCCGTCAGTATCTATGCAGACGGCACGGCAAAGTACTGTCCGCCACTCTTCCAATTCTTTGGATACTTTTCTCCACTCTCGGAGGTGGATATCGCGCACACGGCAGCACAAACCTTGACAGATATCGCTCTGTATGTCGCTCATCTTCCATGCCACACTATCGCTCACCCGTTTCGAGATTCCACCCGTGAACCTGGGCACATGCAGATCCCATCACACTGGTGTACTTGCCCGGACTACCATTTTTACAATCTGCTGGAGCTGCCACCTCCATTCGCACATAAATCCGTACGCTTCGCACAGGGAGTTCTTTCGATTATGTACGTGTATTTCGAGCTTTGCTGGATCGTACCATGTTTATACGTAGCCTTTGGACACGAGGGGATGAGAGCGAAATGCATGTTCACTGGTAGTTCATTCTGTATATCGTGTCACTTGATCAATCAAAACTGTATGGCAGGCTCGCTACAACCATCGAGTCCGCGTTCATGACTCACTGGATATGACTTATCGATCGGGACAGCGACCGAGGTTGAACCGGGCGTGACTCGCTACAAGGCTACGCATGTTGTTGGAAGCACCGCAGCGTCTACATACGCGACAAATGTCTCGAGTTCTTGAAGTCGAGCATCTCCTCAGAATGTGCACCGCATGAGGGACCAACAAGGCGCGTGGAATGACCGCGCAGACGATAGGCAATAACGCGATCAGATTGGATGAGATGCCTACATGTGGTACAAGCCTCGGGAAATAAACAGGAGCCTTACCATCCCTCCCACTAAGATGCGCCAACATACACATGATGGGGAAGACAAAAAGCACAGGGGTTGAGATATACGCTAAAGCGCTAGGTGGACGCCCTGCACATAGTACTTGCAACCACTGTAGTTGCAGTCGCATCTGAGTCGGGTGATCAATGGCAAGGCCAGATAGTGAACAAAGATCGCACATACCCCGATTAGCACTTGCAAGAGTCACTGCCCTAGCAGCAGCGCTTCGTTGACGGGATGGAAAGGACCTAAAATGTACCCCGGCGTGATCGTCGGCTATCATGCCCTCAAAGGTACATAGGACGTAGATGGGCATACGAGGAGCGTCCCAGGATTAAAAGGGGATTATATGCCTTTTGACAACCCTATTTAATGTTGTTTGCGCCTTGCAGGGGCGATACCTGGAAAACATTCAGGGTAGGATATCAGGACAGTGTCTGGGATAACTCCAACGTACGAGTGTCAAATTCCGGTTCTGTCGGTGATCCTACCCCGTGTCGAAAATGGGATAGGTTGATTAAAGACAAAAGAAGACGCGCGTAGCTTCCACGCTAACTTTCCAAGTCCAGGGACATGATCTGACACAGAAGCAATGACCGATCGGCGATGGGGCAAATGTAGAATCACCGAACGGGTTGTTGAAGGCGCCGGGCCGTTGTATCAGCAATGGGCTCTTTGTCCTTGTTGAGGTTCTCCACCAAACTATCGTGATAGTACGCAGAACAAGGGCCGCCCAACAGGGATTGGGAAGCCCGAAGGTCCAGTGACCCCTACCGCTACGATTATGCAACGAAGAACCATTGATGCATCAAGTATGATTTTTGAGGAACGTAGTTGAGTATCGATAAGCACCACCTCGCAGAAGTGGAGTAACGAGATGGAACAACATTGACCTACGACAGCACGGCCCATGTCATTAGTACCTGGGCGCTGGCTATCATTTAATACTCGCACCTCGTTCTCTTTGACACGACAGAGCCATAAATGCGTACACGTGTGCTGTCATTATCACATACATCCCAGGTTGTGAAGCCGTCCGCAACTAAGCTTGACTCGCTGAGCTGAAATCTTATTTCAACACCTCATGGCTATGATATTCAAAAAGAGTCACCTGAATGCGAGGTGTACAAAGTGTCCTGAGAAGGTACCCAGAATGACGCGGTGACATCGGGCGGGCAGCCGATAAGACGCGCCATAGGTGTAGGTTCCTGAAGGCGGAGCAACTAGGCCATAAAGAAATCCACGTTGGGTGGACGGTATGCGGCGAGCCGCGACACCTGTGGGCAGATATCCGCCTCGTCTTCCCAAGGCTAGCAACGTACAAAATAATATGCCGTTAACGTTTGGATACTTCTGATGGATGGATGGGACGAAATGACATATGAGTGACGCACATGTGACTATAAGAAAGAAAGGGTTAGCGATGAAACCACCAGGATTCTGCAGACAAGTTCACCGCACGAGCGTCGCATCCTGCACACTCTGAAAAGCGCAAGTACGTCCTACTCTAATCCCCGGTCTAATGGTAAGCGCAGAGCGGCACGGAACAGATAGAAGGGTTTACTCGAAGCCCGTTGCGGAGACCCAAGGTAAAACACTCACCCAGCATGATAGCGTCTACTTCACGGCAAGGCCGACCTCCCAACCCAAACGGTACTAGTGTAAAGCCACGATGTGGGTACTAGTTTCCCGGAGCCTCGACGGAATACGCACCAACCATATGCGCTTGCGACTATTGCTGCATTTCTCCCGGGTAGGGATTGACCTTGCGAGTCGTAGTGGCCGAATGTCGCAGTAGAGAGGCAGCTTTCGCATCGCAGGGTAGTAAGAGTCAACCTCTTGCCCTTTCCATGTTCATGTCAATGTTTTTTAGGCCGACAATCGAGAGGAAGTGCGAGCTGGACGAAACAGGTGTGGGAAGAGTGAGAATGTGAAGTTACAGGTACCCTCGCAGTCGTCTTCGTCACAACGCGACGCGCCAGGTCATTGAATTCGTCCCTCCACACACCCATGTCAGAATGAAAAGATGCTTTCACACCAGCACCGAAGATTACGAACGTAGGTCTGTTGTACACAAGGAGTTACGAAAGGATGACAGAGCGTCCCCGCAGGAGAACGAGTACGCGCAGGAGGTCATGCTATCGTGCTTCTTTGTCCGTCCCACCACTAGCAAAGCTCGACACGCCAGGAATTCCCTTCCCCGCGTCCATCGCATTCCTGCGCTCGCTCTTCTTCGCCAAAGTCTGAGCAGCGTTTGTCGCAAATCTGCGCTAGGCTATAGCCGAAGACGAGGCCGAGGACGACTCCCAGCAGGCTCGCCGCCAAACTAAGCGATCTCGCTCGATCAAGGGCAAGGAACCCGTCGTGCTACCAATTCCTACTCAGCCTACACCCCCTCCCAATACTAGGAGGGTGGTATGCCTCCCCTGCTTGTCTCTAACAAAGGTGCTCACTTGCGTCTGAAACCACCCGTCAAACGACCCACCGAGTCCGACGCGGGGTCTTCCGTCGATTTTCGTCCGCCATCTCCCTTGTCTCCTGCCATGACTCCCCCAGAGGAACATTCTTATCAGCCAACTCCGTACACCGAAAATGGTCCACAATCAGCCGTGTCTGCCCCTCCGCCAATCGTCCATGTATGCCGCATCACGCGCTACATCCAGATCGCAGCCATCCGATATCCAACAGGACACCCAGCCCAAGCGCTTGAAGGCACACACCTTTACCTCCAAGAGCTTTAGCATTCCTACCGTACCACGGGATAAGAAGTGTCGCCCCCTTTTGCTTCTTAATGTCGGCATCATGACTGTCCTAAATCTCGGGGAGGTCTGTATGCGAGAGTGCTTTCACACCGAGCGATACATATTCCTCGGATATAAGGTGACCAGGTGCGTAGCTCTTGCCCCTAGTGTCCAACTCCTGGTTAACGCTACCTTCTATACGTTGTTACTCAACCGTGGATCCCGGAAACGTACCAGTGTTACCTCCTCGATGCAGGCGGTGGTCCCGAGTTCCGGATAGTGGCATCAGATCTCCTTGAACGACCAACAATTGCTGGCTCGGCAACGGGTACATGGTTGTCGATTGTCAAACAGGCAAATGCGATTCGCAATCGCCAGCATTCCAACACTGTCTCCGGCTCCGACTTCTTCGACTTCGGATGGAACACAACCAAGCACCCGATCCAAGAGCTTCCCGATGCCAATCGGTTGCGTGATTATGTTTGGCAACGTTTTGTTGAGGGCGGGTGAGTCACGTTCGCTGTTTTTCTCGGCGGTAGACATGCAGCTGTCATTCCTGCCCTTCTAGAGGATCACAATCCCAATATACCCATCGACGGCTTTTCGACGACTCTGTTAACACTCTTTATACGTACCCACCGCCATCTCATTTGCAAACACAACCGTTTACTACTACAACCATCTTCCTCCCACCTCCCACAACAGGTGACATACTGAGCATAGGCCACCACCTCCGAAGGACCCTGATGCGAAACGCCAAAACAGTACTAATACCAATGGCAGCGCCTCCTACTTGCCAAACACAAGATCCCAAGCCACCTCCGACTCGGCATCTCCGCCGAATTTAAATCAGAGCGTATTGACCCCACCACATCACCTCCACTCAAGTGCACCGCAACAACCCCCGTACGCGAATGTGTCAACAACACCTGCAGTTCCGGCAACATTTGTGAGTACCATGGTGAGTACCATGAACGCCTATCCGTCGCAGCCGTCTGGACGTGACGAGCCACAGATATAGTCGCGTCTGGGGTCGAGAGAATAACCGGCGCAGCGGTCTGCTCGCGAATAGATCCGTACACATTGTACGTTAGTTTGGTTTAGTTCTCTCAATCTAGATGTGTATGTCGCTCGCTCGCTGCTCCTCGTCATTGGTCTCTCCATTTTCCGGATTGTCTTTTTTTGGTCGTCTCCTCATTGATGGACCTGTATGCGTATTCTCGTTGGCTTTTACATGTCGTGTAATAGTTTTTTTATGATTATCGTTATTCGTCTCTCGATCGTTCCTATCGCCCTGGTTTCCCGGGCGGTATACCAGCGGGTGAAATCAGCCTTGAGTGCTGTACCCTCGACTCGCGCATCATGCAGAGTCGTCCGGGCGTGCTCACCTGTGTCGTAACAGGACCAGGATGGAAGCAAGCACAGAGTGGTTTCTTGAGTGTGCACCCTCTTATGGGGACTCTACCCGTGGCAAGGATCGTGCTGGGCTTTTTGAGGAGTAGTATGAGAGACGAACATGTCTGTATTTTGCACGTAGTGCATGGGCTGCAAATGTTCAAACGTCCGATATTGGCTATGAGTGTGGTAGATCAGAGCAACACAATAACATACGTACTTCACCCATCCAGACGACATAGCTAGTCGTGACACATTGGCTCCAAGTCCTCGATCCGACCAGGTTACATCGACGTAACTCAATCGTCTTGTACCCCTGCTCACCGAATACAGTCATGCAGGACTGATCTTTCAAGGTGAGTTCTCCAGAGACGTCATTCATGAAACACAGAGCAACGTCATCTCCGTCCACGCACACGGTTCTGTGGGCGTGGAGCGATACGACAGTACACTGCGCTAGTCATGGGATCTGCGAGAATAGATCTTGTAGCACCAAGGGGATGATTGAAAGGAGAGATGCACGTGTAATCAAACGACCGGGAGAAGGATCGCACTGAAAGATATTGAAGAATCTATTCGGAAGAGCGGAGTGGGAACTTGGACCTGGTTCTCACGCGCATGGCTTGCTCGTCATGCTCTCAAGCTGAACTTGCGTCACCCACCTGGAAGTGTCTACGTGACATCATACAGGCTCATGCTACGGACATGGTGGTTCGAAATGGAAACAGTAGGATATAGTCGAGCAGAGCGATATTCCAAGGGTCCATGCGGGCAGATTGACCTGATCTAGGGTTGATGACGGCCTAGGGACAAGATCTAGTTCGTCATGCAGGTGGTTAGGCTAGGCCCAGGTAAGTATCTAAGGATGTATACAACACCTGTCTGTCTCTTATCTGGTCTCGTATGCGATTCTGGGGCTTCGGGTATCGTCATGTAGATTTGGTCCGTCGCGGGAATGGCAGACCACTTAACGTTGACTGCTTTCTGAAAGAGTGTCTGATGCCGAACACACGAACAGCCAGCTGGGTTTGCGACCGGTGAACAAATGACGTACCCCACTGTGTGTCCCGGTTCCGCTTCCCATCAACCTCAGCTCAGCTCATCCAGCACGCCGACAGGTACCACAGTTAACATGCAGGATGAGCGGCCGAGTCATATGTGCAGATAGATGCCAAGCACGTAGTGGATGTCTACTGGGGTTGTTATTAGACACGTGGAGGCAGCACTACAAGCTAGCATGGTGTCGTGCGAGTTTATACTCCCGATGAATGAGTAGAACCGGAGTTTCGGAGACTTCTCGCTTTGAGTGGGCGGAGTTGGTGTATGTCGGAGTTTCATCTTGAGGGTTGCGTGAAGATCGGGTTTCCCCCTCGTTCCTGCATCACTGCCAACGCAAGCGAATAACTATTGAAGCATTCACCTCTCGCTCACACCATGCAGAACGAAGATCTCAGAAAGAAATTTGGACGATTCAGAATTCTCATTATTGGCCGGGCGAATGCGGGCAAAACAACCATTCTCAAGAAAATCTGTGACTCTACGGAAGACCCAGAGATCTATGATGGCAAGGGGGAAAAGGTTTGATTCTTTCCGGATTTCTATCTCACGAAGTCCTGATAGCTTGCGATCAGGTCGATCGTACACAGATTCAGGAGTCTAGAGAGGTCTGTGTAAATTGTCGCTGTTGATCCCATATCGGCTAAGTGCGTCTTAAGCGCGGACTACACAACATTGAGAATGAGATGGTGTTCCGAAGTAACCCGGGGTTTGTTTTTCATGACTCGCGGGGATTTGAGGCTGGAAGCATCAAGGAACTTGAGGAGATGAAGGCCTTCGTCACTGAGCGCGCAAAAACCACATTTCTCAGGAAGCGGATTCATGCTATATGGTAAAGTCATTTAATTGTGCTAATAGTAAATGGAAGATGACTCGTTGCTGAATAGGTATTGCATCCCAATGGATCAGTACCACCGTGCTGTGTTGAGTGCAGAGGAAAAGTTTTTTGACGAGTGTGACACAGGAAATGGTAAAGTCTTATCACCATTTATTCAGAGCCCAATCACTGTTGAACTACAGTGCCTGTTGTTGTTGTGTTCACAAAATGTGATGCACTATGGGCTGCAGGTTTTAGGAAACTCAAAGTGGATGAGAAAAAATTACCTGTGGATGAACAATTCATGAGAGTCAAAGAGTATGCAAAGGAGATGTTGAGAGATAGCACTATATGGGAAAGGCTAAGAACAAGAAACTATCCTCCAAGAGATCATGTGGGATTGGAAAGTAAGTATGATATTGTTTGTTGTGACTGGGCTCATTTATTCATGTATAGACATGCACCAATCTGAAAATGGATGCCAGGTTCTCTTAGAGAGAACCATAGAAGCTTTGAATGAGGAAGGCATGCAAAAGCTATTAGTCACTACCCAGCATTCCAATATGCTGCTTTGCATTAGGTATTTTGTGAAAGAGTGAGTGAAAGCAATTGTATACATAGATGGTCTGGTGGATACTAATGGTTAAATTTTAATTATTTCATAGAGTACTACTACCATTCATTGCTGATAAACAGAAGAACATTTCAACATTCAGTAGAAAAGATGCACATGATCTGTTTTCAGCAGCAACAGCATGGTTTCCACACATTCAGGTTAGTAGTTCTTTGATCAATTCTATGGAATGGAATACTACATTCTATTTTTCAATCTAATTATAATTGTCAAAGGTTGGTGGTGGTCATTATAAGAAAATCTGAAAAATGATGATCTCTGCCTATCTATTCCACCCTATCACTCTCTCATTCATAGGAAGTAAGTAGTCTGATTGTCATTGAGAAATTAAGAATAGCACTGATCTCTGCCTGTGTGTTCCACCCTGTTTCTCTCTCATTCATAGGAAGTAAGTGGTCTGATTGTGATTGTGGAATTGAGAATGGTGCTGATCTCTACCTATCTGTTTCACTCTGTTGCTCTCTTATTCATAGGGAGTAAGTGGTTTAATTGTGATTGGGGAATTGAGAATGGTGCTGATCTTTGCCTGTGTGTTCCACCCTGTTGCTCTCTCATTCATAGTATGTAAGTGGTCTAATTGTGACTTGGGAATTGAGAGTGGTGCTAATCTCTCTGTGTATGTTCTATCCTGTTACTTTCTCATTCATAGCCTGTAAGTGGTCTGATTGTGATTGGAGAATTGAGAATAGTGTTGATCTCTGTCTGTGTGTTCCTTCCTGTTGCTCTCTCATTCATAGTATGCAAGTGGTCTGGTTGTGATTGGGGAATTGAGAGTGGGGCTAATCTCTCCCTGTGTGTTCCACCCTGTTGCTTTCTTGTTCATAGTATGTAAGTGGTCTGGTTGTGATTGAAGAATCATGATTGGTGCTGATATTTGCCTATGTGTTCCACACTGTTGTTCTTTCATTTATAGTATGTAAGTGGTCTGATTGTGATTATGGAATTGAGAATAGTGCTGACCTCGCCTGTGTATTCCATCCTGTTGCTCTCTCATTCATAGATTGTAAGTGGTCTGATTGTGATTGGAGAATTGAGAATGGTGCTGATCTGTGTGTGTGTGTGCCACCCTGTTGCTCTCTCATTCATAGGGAGTAAGTGGTCTAATTATGATTGTGGAATTAAGAATGGTGCTGATCTCTGCCTGTGTGCTCCATCCTGTCACTCTCTCATTCATAGGGAGTAAGTGGTCTATGTGATTGGGGAATTGAGAGTGGTGCTGATCTCTGTCTGTGTATTCCACTCTGTTGCTTTCTCATTCATAGTATGTAAGTGGTCTGATTGTGATTGGGGAATTGAGAATGGTGCTGATCTCTGCCTGTATGTTCCACCCTGTTGCTATCTCACTCATAGATTGTAAGTGGTCTGATTGTGATTATGGAATTGAGAACAGTGCTGATCTCTGCCTGTCTTCTCCACCCTGTTGCTGTCTCACTCTTAGTATGTAAGTGGTCTGGTTGTGATTGAAGAATTGAGAATGGTTCTGATTTCTACCTATCTGTTTCACTCTGTTGCTCTCTTATTCATAGGGAGTAAGTGGTTTAATTGTGATAGGGGAACTGAGAATGGTGCTGATCTCTCTCTGTGTTCCATCCTGTTGTTCTCTCGTTCATAGGGAGTAAGTGGTCTAATTGTGAGTGGGGAATTGAGAATGGTGCTGATCTCTGCCTGTGTGGTCCACTCTGTGGCTCTCTCATTCATAGGAAGTAAGTGGCCTGATTGTGATTGGAGAATTGAGAATGGTGCTTATCTTTGTGTATGTGTCCCATCCTGTTGCTCTCTCATTCATAGGTTGTAAGTGGTCTGGTTGTGATTGGAGAATTGAGAATGGTGTTGATTTCTGAGTGTGTGTTTCACCCTGTTACTCTCTCATTCATAGTCTGTAAGTGGTCTGATTGTGATGGGGAATTGAGAATAGTGCTGATCACTCCCTTTGTGTTCCACCCTGTTGCTCTCTCATTTATAGATTGTAAGTGGCCTGATTGTGCTTGTGGAATTAAGAATGGTGCTGATCTCTACCTGTGTGTTCCACCCTGTTACTTTCTCATTTATAGGGAGTAAGTGGTCTAATTGTGATTGGGGAATTGAGAATGGTGCTGATCTTTGCCTATATGTTCCACCCTGTTGCTCTCTCATTCATAGTCTGTAAGTGGTCTGATCATCATTAGGGAATTGTAAATAATACTAATGCTCACTTTTCATAATTCTATATCTAGTTTGTATGTATTTGTAATTATATACTCTTCTAGAATTTGATACATTCATATTTTTTATTATAGAAGGTATGTATTCAACCATTTAATATAATAACAGTTTCACTCATGATATGATACTAGAGTGTATGTTTATTGTTTGTTTCTATTTTTCACTCTCCCAAACTTGACATATTATAGCAGGTATGGAATTCATTTATCATTTTCATATTTGTCTTCTAACATAATGTCCTTTGCCTTTTATTATATAGCTGGTACATCTCTATTATCATTTTCACATTTATCTCCTAACATAATACTTTTTGCCTTTTATTATATAGCTGGTACATCTCTATTATCACAAATGAGTCTAGTTACTAATATTATAAACTAGGATGTAAGTCTTTATATGTTCTTAGTAAAACAACCATCACTGTATCCTAGACAGAGGTATGAGAGTGTTTTCATCTTTGATTGTATTATTATATCTCATCTATATCTTGTAATATATAACAGGCTGTATGTCATCTATTTGTTTTATGTGTGAAATAGATTGAATTAGATTACATAGGTGCAATCTTCATCATCAATGGTCATTCATTTATAAGTCACTATTCTTCTTAGCCTCTAACTCTACACAATGATCAGGCTTTGGCAAAGACAAGCATGTCATCTAGTTTAAGTCAAGATGTATGTTTGTTTCTTTATTTCCATAGTAATTGCTTGAAATTTCATAGGTATCACTTCCACTTGATGCATGGAAAA
Organism: Phylloporus gajari; assembly: GCA_038090615.1. Classification (NCBI taxonomy): domain Eukaryota; kingdom Fungi; phylum Basidiomycota; class Agaricomycetes; order Boletales; family Boletaceae; genus Phylloporus; species Phylloporus gajari. Next base: position 22,447 of record JBBPMY010000091.1, on the reverse strand, counting down.
AGGCTTTCAAGTGTGGCATTGGTCAGATTTTACTAATATCATTTCATATAATAATCAATATCTGTAGATTTTGCTTTGGTTTTGGAGCACTCCTTCTTTCTACACCAGAAAAAGGTTCAGGATCCTATGGAAACTGCAGCTACACAATACATTTCATCTGGAACATCTGCTAGAGTTGCTCAAGCACTCCAAAATGTTTATCTTCAATACACTCAAGTGAAGAACAAGGAAATGTCTCAAATCATTATGAATCTGATCTCTGAACATCTCATTTGTCAGTAATAAGAGTATTTGTTTATGATTACTTGTTGAACATTTTGTAGTCAAGCATATTAGCAAGTGAAGCTACTGAGGACTCAGAGTGTCTTGTAGGATAATGAGATTGACATGTATATACATTATGGCAAAGGATATCAAGTTGAAAGAATGTGGAAATCTGTCACATCTTTTCAATCAATTACTTGTGATTTTGAACACCCCCTCTTATGTCTTTGCATTATCATTATATTGATTGTTGGATCTAAGTATACAATAGCAGGATATACATTCTAGTTAGTGGCAAGCAAGTTTGACCTCTATCAAAACCTTATAATAGATCTCAGGCTTTCCTATTTTACAAATATATAAAAATGGTCTAGCCTAGCTAATATAGAAAGAGAAAATGTAAACTACACACTTTTTCTTTTTAATATGTGTCCATTGATTTGGCCACTCCTTCCTCAATGATATCTTCTTCTTACCCTCAAGTCATCCATAATTTTGTGACTCTCATGCCTCTTTCAGTGGATATGATATATTTTCCATAGTCCACTTTAGTACTTTTCCATAAGTCAAGAGTATCATTTTAGAGATTATATCTGTCAAAATTTCAGTAGTAGTGGTTTTGTTTGACCTTACAGTGAGCTCAAAAACCCTTTCAATATTAACCTTGATAGCAGTGTGTGAAGTACACTGCCAAACACTGTGAGAATCTTGCTTACCTTTGGTGGAGTTATGAATAGTACTTACTCTTGGCTACAAAAGTATCTCTTAGGTCATGTGATTTGGTTCACACACTGTGGAGATATCATTATTTCAAGTCAGTAATGTCATTCAAAGAGTTTTTGAGCTTTTGAATTGGATAGGATATTTGTACTTGATATAGCCTCCTTTTGCCTTAAGTACTGCTTGAACCCTTCAAGGCATGCTTTCAATTAGCTTCTGACACTCCTCCACTGGTATCTTCTCCCACTTCACCTGAACTCTGTCCCACAATTCCAAAATTCCCTTAGGAGGGTGTTCATGCTTTGCAAGCCTCCTTTTCAGCCATCCTCAAAGATGTTCAATGGGATTGAGGTCAGGAGACTGTGCAGGCCACACCATAGTATGAAACTCCTGCTCTTCTAGCCACTCCTTCATCTTTCTACAAGTATGCTTGGGGTCATTGTCTTGCTGAAAGATAACATCAGGAGGATTGAGCTTATAGTGCTCTAGGGTTTGTTTTAGCTCATCTTTTAAAATTTGAAGGTAGAGGTCCCATTCATCCTACCATCAATCTTGATAGCAAAGCCAACTCCCTGCCAAGTCATACAACCCCACATCATCAAAGAACCCCCTTCAAATTTAAGGGTTCCTTGTACCAGTCTATCACTAAATCCCTCACCTGCCTTTGTCCATGCCCACTTGTGCCCATCTGACCCTAACCTGTTGATTTTGGTCTCATCTGATCATATTACCTTCTTCTAGTCCTCTATAGTCTAATCTCTGTAAGCTACTGCAAAGTCCAAATGAGCCTTACAATGTCTGGCAGAGAGAATAGGGCATTTGGACTTGGCCACAGCTTTCATACCAGATTTCTTCAAGTGAAGATGAACTGTACTAGCAGAGAGAGGCTGATTGATGATATTTGTGAGAGCTTTGGTCAATTGAACTGCATTTTCAACTCTTCCAGAAGTAATAAGATGTTGGGCATGACAAATGTTGGCAGAGGAAAGCTTGGAAGGATGACCTCCAACAGCTTTGGGAAAGATAGAATGCTTCTTAGAACAAAGCCTGGATATGGTAGAAGGGCTAACACCAGTTTGCTTAACAATGGCTTTACCAGAATGACCAGTATCAAGTAGAGAAAGGATATTGGCTTGTTGGGTAAGAGAAAGAGATCTAACCATAGTAGTGGGTATGAAACAAGAAGTGTAGGAACATTTTAAAACTCAGACATACTGTTTACATATGCATCACTGTTTGTATAGCCAAACAATGTCAAATATCACATGATTTCAACAAGATTCTAACTATAAATTTAAAAGCTCAAAAACCCCTTCAATGACATTGCTGACTTGATATAATGATATCTCCACAGTGTGTGAACCAAATCACATGACCAAAGGGACAATTTTGTAGCCAAGGGTAAGTACTATTTATAACTCCACCAAAGGTAAGCAAGATTCTCACAGTGTTTGGCAGTGCACAAAGTGCACTGCTATCAAGGTTAGTATTGAAAGGGTTTTTGAGCTCATTGTACCTTTCCTAATGCTGTAAGGTGGCTTTTATCAGCATAAAGAATAAAAACAAAAGGAGCACCATTTTCTGCCTTCAAGGAAGTCTAATAGTAACAGAATTAGTAATATACCATACACAGGACCTTAACCTACCTGAATATCCCATCAACAGTTGGCAGTCCAAGATTCATAAATAAAGCATTCAAACCTGATCTCATTGTACTTATATAGCTGTTGTGCATCCCACACAAAATGCAAAGCAATTAATAGATCTTTGAGTAAGTCTAAAGCCCAGTCCCACAATGGACAAGCATAAAACTTGAAGTTCAATATTTCCTTCTTGTATGGCACAGAAATAGTGTGTTCTTGTAGCTAGACATTCACATTACTCAGATACAGATAGTCATGACAGCAGATCAGCTAGATAATTTTACATACAGGTGTCAATTGTGTAGCAACACAAGACCAAGCACTTGTGACATCATTATGAGACTGTAGTGAGAATCCTGACTGCTCAGGACCATTGGCAATTGCTCAGATCAGCTTGAGCAAGTAATCAATTTGTTCTTGGCTCATAGCAGACTCATGAGTCAGCTCAGTAATTTTAAAGTCAACATAGGACAGAAATGGGGCCCAGGGCATATCATTTGGAAGTTTTGGCTGAGATATTCATTGCCCATACATGGAAAAGGATTCATAATCAGCCATACAACTATTCTTCAGATGGTACTCTGTCTTGAAACTGTCAGGTGTAGCATTTGCACTTGCAAACAGAGGTGGACTATCTTCATCAATCATATGATATCAGCCTGATTGGGAAATGCCAGACAAACATGAATCAGAGGCTAGAATTGGAAATTAGATAGATCAGAGAAGGATTTAACAATGACTTACACTGCTGTGAATTGATACTCATCTTTTTGTCTTTAGATATTATGCCAACACTCATGGTATCATCATACCTTGTGGGATCATCTAAATTGGCTCTGAAAGATGGCATGTGCATGGGGTCAGTATGCAACAAAGTATTGGATTGTTGCACAGCAGATTGTTCAAACTGATGTTGCTGCTCTATAATATTGAGGCTCAGCTTGAACTCCTTGACAACTCTGAGTAAATTGATGATGCACACTTGTGCCTAGCTTTGATTACTTATACTGCCAACTTTGTATATTCCTGGTCTCCTGCTTTCTTCTGACATCTACTTGCACAACTGGATTTGTGGTTTTTGAGGCTGTGTTGGGCATATTCTTTGTTACAGTATCAGCAGAGTATTTTCTCAGTTGCTTTGGAGTGATATGTACATTTTGACATTGTATGCACAGAAATAATAAAGGAATTTACAAGAGCAGATGGAGCAACTCAATCATGAGAGCAATGATACAGGGTTGTATATTGTCACTCTGTTGTGACCCCCTGAGAATTAGTGCCAGCCATTTCTGTGGCTTTGAAATCCCTTGAAATCATTATGGTGGCCTTTAAAGGAAATTCTAAGATATGCAGCCCATTTTGGAAGTCCCTCTCAATGTGGTTACAATTCAGTTACAATCTCCTTCAATTTACAGTAGGATTATGCTATGCTTGTACTGGGTAGGTCCAAGTCGTAGCCTCAAGAATAGCAAGTTTGATGGTTTGAGTGAAGCAAGAGATCAAGTCAGACAAACTGAGATGACGAGGTCCACAAATCTGGTAAGATTGAGGAGATCTAGCTTAGAGAATACAAGTATGCTACTGATGGCTTTATATACCCTTGAGGTAGGAATAGAAGAGTAGAAAAGGAACTCCTTGGGTTATCATCAGTACAGCAAAGCGTAGTCTGCAGTAAGAACAGGAATCTGCAGTAGGGGATTCCGCAGTATCAAATGATGAAGATGAAATGCAAAGGCTATGGAGGATAGATGCAATGACGAGGGGATGAGTCAGAGTATCTAAGTCATCAAGAAGAGAAAAGCTGTCCGTTAGGTGAGAATATACATCCAATAGAGGAAAAAGAATAGAGCAATGAGTATGATTGGGAGAAAACAAAGGGTAGCCCGCCCACAGATCAAGGCGAGTTGTAACATTACCTCCTGTCTATCCTGAAGACTACCAGGTCTTTGACCATTGACTTGGTTGTTAAGGCGGTCTAGTCAGTCTTGGGTAGGGGATCCTGTTTTGTTTGCTCAGCCAGCGTCATCTGTGATCTCTCCATCACTGGAATCATGCAGAGCCAAGTCCTCCACTTGCTGCTCCAAGTTGTAAAGGTAGATACCTTCGTTGTTGGTCTGGGTACGATGGGGAGAGTCCAGGATGATGTGTACGACGTGAGGTGTAGGTCTGATGGTGGGGGTGGAGGGATAGTTGCTAGGAGCAGGAGAGGTGGATCGATCAACGATATGAGCTTGGGGAGGTGGTACAGGAATAGGAGGGGGAGACGAAGGATACTCCCGGTGATGTTCTTGGACAAAGTCGATGACTGACTGGAAGTTCAAGTCGTAAAGGGCATTTAGGAGATCCCTTTTCTGTGTCTGGAGAGCGTGTCCGGCAAGGGTCAGGTCAAATCGTCCAGCGACCTGAGTGGGGAGCAAATTGGATAGTGCTACGTTCATCTGGAAAGAGTGAACAAGGAGATGGAATAGAGACTGTTCGTCAAGGAGATGAGAGAGGGGTTCTGCATAGGATCTATCATGGAGGAAATGGTTGATATGGATATAATCAAGTTCGGAGGATTCCCAATGGTGGAAGACGTGGGTGGGAAGCATGGCAAGGTGACAAGTGGTGGAGGATGTTTCAATCTGAGAGAGTTCAATGGCCATTGCAAAGACATTTGGCTGTAAGGAGGAAGTGGGTGGAAAGTTGAGTGACTGTGGGCCAAACTGTGGGATATTGACATTTATAATCCCCAAGGACATCCTTGGCATTGGACAGGTTTTGTTCGGGTTCCCATGAGTTGTCACTAGTCGGATAGCCTTTCCATTTGATCAAGAACTGCCTCCGTGATGGTGGTCCTCTGTGGCGTAACACTGCTTTGACTTTGTACTGTTCTTCCCCTCCGATCAGATCAGGTGGTGGCGTCGGGAAGTTCCTGCCATGCATTTCATTTTCGACGTAGGGAGAGAGAAGGGAGGCATGGAAGACATTGTGAATACACCATGTTCTGGGGAGTCATAATTTGTAAGTGATAGGCGAGAGCACTTCAGTGATAGTAAAAGGTCCTTCTCTTTTCAGCAAGAACTTTGGATCCTGGGCCATTCAGTTAAGGTTTCTCCCTTCTAGCCAGACCTTATCTCCTTTTCCAAATGGGGTGAAGGAGGTATTCCATCAGTTCTTCATCATTTGTTGCGCAAGATTGTGTGCTACGAGTACCTTGTTCCTAGCTGCAGTTAGGGTTTTGATCTGATCTTCCGCCACAGGGAGGTTTGATGTTGCGATGATGTTGGGGAGTGCTCTGGGTTCGTAGCCCATCATGAGGAAGAAAGGGGATTGGTTGGTGACAGAGTGAGGTCTGTGGTTGTGGGTGAACTTGGCAAGAGTGATGAACTTGGTCCAGGTTTCTGGTCGATTTCCACAATAGATCCGCAAATATGTCTCTATCTCCTGGTTGACTTGTTCGGTTTCTCCATCGGTCTGTGGGTGGTATGCAGTGGAAAGGGAAAGGTTGTAATGTAATAACCATCCAAGTTCTTTGGCAAACGAAGATGTGAATTGGGGTCCTCTGTCAGAAATGATTTTATCGTAAAGTCTGAATCGTTTGAATACTTTTTTGAAAAATAAAATGACAATGCCTTTGGCAGTGATGGTTTTCGTAGTAGGGTAGAGAATCACCCCCTTTGTAAGTCCATGGTTGACCACGACTAAAAGAGAATCAAAACCGGAAGAAAGGGGAAGGTCTGTAATCAAATCGCAAGATATTTGTTGAAAAGGGCAAGAAGCAGAAGATGGAATAGGGAGCAATGGGGGAGTAGCAGGATGTATACGTGCTTTATTCTGTTGGCAAATAGCACAACTATCAACATAGGAGCAGACAAAAGAAGCCAGGCCCAGCCACCAGAATTCTGAAGATACAAGCTGGTGGGTTTTAAGAACACCTAGGTGGCCAGCTGAAGGGTGGTTGTGATGTTGTGCAACAATCTGTCAATGGAGATCAGCGTCATTGGGTACATAGATTCGATCCTGAAATGAAAGAAGTTTTCCATTGAATTTCCAGTCCAAGAGTCGAGAACAGAAACGTGCAGGGAGGTTCTCCATTGTCTGTAGGGAGTCAAGGATTAGTGGATCTGTGGAAGAGGAGGAAGAGAGTTTGTCATGGAGCGCGGCATCAATGAGGGACACAAAGAGGTCCAGGGGGAGGAGAATAGTTTGGTCGTTGTTGTCCTTGGCATCTGATGAAAGGAGGTTGGGTTGGCGAGATAGGGCATCTGGGGCGGACAAGGACAATCCAGGGACATGGTGGATTTTGAGGTCATAGTCCTGAATGTTGAGAAGCCATCATGCTTGTTGTCTGTTCGGCTTTCATGGTTCTTTGAAGTAAGTCAAGTTCTTGTGATCAGTTATGACAAGGACTGGGAAGGTAGAGCCTTGTAGGTAGTGTTGCCAGGTTTTAAGGGCATGGATCACAGCGAGGAGTTCCCTGTCGTAAATGTCATAGTTTTGTTCGGAGGAGGAGAAGGTCTGAGAAATGTATCCACAAGGATGCCAGTCACCGTTTTCATTGTGTTGTAGGAGCAGGCCTCCGGATGCATCTCTGGATGCATCGGTTGCAACTGCAAACTGTTTAGAGGTGTCAGGGATGCGTAAAACAGGTTCAGAAAGAAAGATTTCTTTCAGCCTTGAGAAGGCAGAGTCACATTCGTCAGACCATTTCCATGGCATATCTTTCTTGGTGAGGTCGAGGAGTGGTCTGGCAATGTCAGAATATTTGAGGACGAATCTTCTGTAAAAATTAGCAAACCCCAGAAAGGAACGAACATCTTTGACTTTGGTAGGGGTAGGCCAGTCTGCAATCTCTTTTAGTTTGACTGGGTCCATGGCCAATCATCCAGGTTGGGCAATCATACCTAGAAACTCTACTTGTTCTATGTCAAACTTACACTTTTCCAATTTCAGATGAAGATCAAGTTCCTTCATTCGTTGAAGAACTCGTTTGGTCCTCTCTTCGTGGGTTTTCTGGTCTGGGGAGAAAATCAGCAAATCATCCATATAAATTACCAGCCATCCCTCTGCAATCATATCCTGGAATGAATCATTCATGAATTGTTGAAAAGTTGGTGGTGAGTTCGTCAATCCAAAGAACATGACTGTTGGTTTGAAAAGTCCTCAATGGGTGATGAAGGCAGCTTTCCATTGGTCACCTTCTTTTATGCATACATTATTATACCCCCATCATACGTCGAACTTGGTGAATATTTTGGCTCCCCGTAGTTTGTCTGTTAAATCAGAGATCAGCAGGAGAGGGTATGCATCCCTTACAGTATGTTCATTGAGATATCGATAGTCTTGGCATGGTCGTAGACCTCCATCCTTCTTCTTGACAAAGAAAAAGGGGGACACTTGAGGAGATTTGGATGGTTGAATCTTTCCTGATAATAGGTTTTCATCAATGAAGTTGTCAGCCGCTGTTCGTTCATCAGGAGATAGAGGGTAGATTTTTGATACTTTTGGAATGAATGTATTGTCAAGGTTGATTGGATGATCATATGGCCTGGAGGGGGGAATATGGTCAGCAGCTTCCTTGGTAAACACTTCCCTATATACTTTGTATTGTGGTGGGAGTTTGACTGCAACCTTATCTGCATCCATGGCTAGTTGAGTGGATGTTGTGGTTTTCCTTATGATTCGCTCTAATCGCAAGGTGGTTGGGGCGTTGGGGAAGTATCAAGTGGCTGACTTTTGAATTCTGTTGAGGGCGTAAGTATAGTAAGTCTGTTTGGTATACTTTTCGGCTGTCTCGTAATTGATGTAGTTTATCACCGCTTCCTGTTCTTCTTTTTCAGCAAAATAGTGTTTCATCAGCGGCAGGGGAGGTTTTCCTTTTGAGATATATGCAGCATGAGATCCTTGATGCACTAGATAAAGATCCAAGGATCGATCTTTCTTGGAATCAATCTCCACTGTTCATTTCTTCCAGTCTATCTTTGGCTGGGTAGTTTTGAACCAGGACATACCCAGGATGATGTTTTCCCTTCCACATTGCATCACATGGAACGTCACCTTTTGCAAGGTAGGACCTATCTGAATATAGAGGGTGGAAGTGAAGTGTATGGGTCCTTGTTTATTCGTGGAGTGATCCGCATTTTAAACAGTGATGGGTTTGGCAAGTTGTGTTGTCAGAAGTTTGTGTTTTTGTATGAAATCCCAGTCTATACAGGAGATGTCGGCCCCTGAGTCAATAAGGGCCGCGGTGTTGATGGTTTTTAGAGTAGCCCCTGCTTCAATTACTCATATGGGAAGAGTGAGAGCACGAGTAGCATTCTTGACAATAATTACAGGGGCACATTGTATGGAGGGAGGAACTGACATCGACTCCAGTCCTCCATTCAAAAATCCAACTGGTCATTTTTGAGGATCCTGGAAAGAAAAGCGGTGTTGTCTTTGTCTTGAACTTCTTCAATCTTAGCTACTCCTTCTTCTTTTCCTACTGCTTTTACCTTTCATTCTTCCATCCTCTTCGCCAGTCCTGGGTGTCCAGGACAGTCTCTGGCGAGGCCAGGCTTACCACATTTAAAACAGAGTCCTTTCTTCATCCTCTCCTCCTGTTCTGAGGGAGAGAGTCATACAGTGTTGACATCCATTGCGTTCGGGTCTTGTATCTTTGGAGTAGTTGCAAATCTAGTGTGGGTTTGCGATAAGGGATGGTTACCTTCGGTTCAGGATATAATAGTTCGAGATCTGTTCCAGTTATTGTGCAGAAGTTCTGCCTTTTTGCACCAATCATCAAGCATAGCAGGGACAGTTTCAGATTGATAAATGCATCACATAAGGGTAGGTTGGAGCCCTTCCACAAAGAGCCTGCAGAGGACCGTCTGATCGCTAAGTCCAGCCCGTGTTGCCAATGAGTGGAAAGAGGCGATGTAACTGAAGACATCCTCCTTCTTCTGTGCCAATCCTTGAAGCTGGTGAAGTGCATCACCTTTGATATCTGTGGTCTGAAACATACTTTCAAGTGTTTTAAGGAAGTCCTGCCAGGTCCCGAAAGATTGATTCTTCATCGCTCCTTCTATAAAGGAGGAGGCCCATTCAAGCGCTACCCCCTTCTTGCAGTACAAGAGGGTCAACACAATTTTCTTTTCATCGTTGGAGTAGATGTGTCCGTTAATCATAAGATAGAGGAGGATGGAGTTCATCCATGGGCAGAACTTGGTTTCTGTTCCATCAAAGTCATCTGGTTTGGCTAGGGAGAGCTCCTTTCCTGGGGATGTCATGATTGTCGGTTGAGAGGTAGTCTGGAGAAGGATGGTGGTTGATAGGTTGGTAGATTGTGAGGAAGGAGCTACTCCAGTCATGGGGTTGGTCCCAGATTGTCTGGACATGGTTGTCTGTGAAGGAGATGGAGTTCTGGGTAGTACAGCAAAGAGAGGGTTTCGTCCAGGAGGCAGTCTGGGGTTCTTTGGCCCTTTCTGGTGGGGGTTGGCCCATGGTGAGTTTGGGTTTGGATTCGATGAAATCTTGGTGGTCCTTGCAGAGGCAAGGGTTCAGAAGGAGAAGCTAGATCTTTTGTTACACTTGTACCGGGTAGGTCCAAGTTGTAGCCTCAAGAATAGCAAGTTCGATGGTTCGAGTGAAGCAAGAGATCAAGTCAGACAAACTGAGATGATGAGGTCCACAAATCTGGTAAGATTGAGGAGATCTAGCTTAGAGAATACAAGTATGCTACTGATGGCTTTATATACCCTTGAGGTAGGAATAGAAGAGCGGAAAAGGAACTCCTTGGGTTACCATCAGTACAGCAAAGCGTAGCCCGCAGTAAGAACAGGAATCTGCAGTAGGGGATTCCACAGTATCAAATGATGAAGATGAAACGCAAAGGCTATGGAGGATAGATGCAATGACGAGGGGATGAGTCAGAGTATCTAAGTCATCAAGAAGAGAAAAGCTGTCCGTTAGGTGAGAATATACATCCAATAGAGGAAAAAGAATAGAGCAATGAGTACAATTGGGAGAAAACAAAGGGTAGCCCGCCCACAGATCAAGGCGAGTTGTAACAGATTACAAGGCAGTATATGAAATTTGCAACATATTAACATTAGTAACAAGTGGTAATCATTTGTCCATCACATTAATGATTAGTATTGACCTAATAGTGTTTGTCACACTAAGTGATCATAAGGATAACAATACTAATGACAGTTGTCTGTCATACTAATACTTGTCTGTCCCATTAGTTATTAGTGAACTATCCTAATCACACTAGCCTAATAAACATATTAGTATCAATAGCTAATGATACTGATTACCATTCCTATATACCTAATATGGAACAAATAACATTGATATGACACATTTGATCCTATGATCCTAAACATTCCTATTGATGATCCAAACAATAGGAAATATCATCCATTGTTCTAATACTAGAACAATAGAGTCTTCATTAGTAGAATAATAGATAGATAGATTATCCTACACCAATTCATAGATCAAACTCAGTCATCTCAGACTAAATTCTAGATATATATACATACAATAATTTTGTACATGAAACAATAGACTAATTCCATGTGAGTTCAGATCACTTGTAACAGATTACTTCCATCAAATAGAAGTCATTTCAACTGTTCCTTATCAATCTAGACTCTTATACCTCAAGAAAAGCCTCTGCTAAGTATAGTAGGTCTCAACTGTACATACTCTCTTTGTTGTACAGCATATACCAGTGGAACAAGTTTCAGTTTCATTAGTAACTTTGAGTATATGACTCATTGTGTCAATAGTGACACCTACACCCATCACCCTGCTTCTAAGAATGAGCACACCAAACAAATAACAGAATACACAAGTTGAGTGTCAGGAATTCATATAAGCCTTAAAATAAGAGCTAGAGTGAAGGAATGATTATTCCAAGCATGAAGAAATACATGTTTGTACTACTTCTACTTACATACTACTGACTTATATATGACATCATCATGACATCATATCATGTGATGCTACATCATTGGTCTAGAATGTCTAATAATAGATAGATAAGAGAGATAAGAGTCTAGAGTGAATCTAGACTTGATAACAAAAATAGAAAGATAAGGAATGATATCATAAGATATAAAGGTATGAGATATGAAGAATGAATATCTGTGATAACAAATATAGAATGATAGGGAAAAGGTTCAGACCAAAGTATAGATAATCAGAATGAGTAATCAGTGACTGATTACTAATAAGATATGAGTAATAGATAGAATGGTCTAGAGTGAGAATATCAGAAGTGTTATTATTAAGTATGATGCAATGATTAAGTAAGTGATCTAGAAGATTCTAGGCAAGTCTGGAAGTAGAAGAGCAGAATTCTGACTTTAGAGTAGTACTTAGCCCCTGTGAGTGATGTAATGTGATGCATGACATGGTAGGTCTGTGACTAGTGATTGACTCTTTGTCAACATCCTGATGGCCATCACATAAGCTCCATTGGGCTGTAACTCTCCTGATACACCAACATTGTTCTAAGGTGCATGACCAATATGTTTATTGTGTCCCATAGGAATCATTACTAATAGGAGAGCAATAGACTCAGGGACTATAGGATACGATAGGATGATAATATCTAGGAAGCTGTGGACAATCACACAGATAGTATGCATGGTTCCTATGTTTAATCAAAGGGTTAAATTGACTGTCAAGTTTACTGCTGCATTGTGGTACTTGACATTCCAGAGGATTTGCACTTGTCAAATGCTAGTTGGTGGGTATTTTTTATTGCATGTTACTAGGTGATACTTCTCTCACTTATCACTCTGTTGAAACTGATTGTTTATCTTATCAGTTTCATTATCAATTAGATAAGATATCATGCTTATCTTATTATCTTATTATTCTAGTAAGCATGATTACAAACAATCCTATCTTCACAGATCTTTACATTTACTTTACTACTCATTGCTTACTAATACTACACTGCTCATGTTTTACTATTGGTTAACACTTATAGTATGATAAGAAAACTTACTGGTATTAGCTGTTATTGTTCTACATATTTAGAACTACCATACAGATACAAAAAACATATACTTTATATAAGGAAGAGCTCTCATATAGTTGCTCCTCTAACAGAATATCCATCTCTGTTATCCTGTACTTGGTGTTTACACTAAGTACTCCTTTCATTGCACCAGTTCTCATCAACTGTTGCTCTACCTACCACTTGGTTATCACCTCAACTCTCCTACTTAGTGAGTATTCCCATTAAGCTCATTTCCTTGACTGTTTGGAGTCTTTGACTTCAAGACACTCAGCAGCTACTGCATGGCCATCCCCACCCCCCCACCCTCAGTGTCAACAAACAGCATTCTTGGGTTCTGTCCCACACTACATTTCTCTAAGCATGGAACTTATGTTGTCTGTCTTAAAAAGTTTATTGGACAGTGAGGAAATCCAATGGCATCAAGGTAACCATGTTTCCATATTAGAACTCAGGGGTGAGTTAATGGTGGTTAGACAAGCATTCTCCTCCTTTATCAAGATGTGGACCCCTTATCATTCATCTGTATCCATGTCACAAATAATGTCCCCACTCAAGTTTATTTGCACTCCAAACCAATCTGTTGTCTGATTTTTAAGTGCTCATCTTTGACATCACACATCATACAAGACCTGCTTGGTCAGGTGCTGAAAATGAGGCAACATTTCAATGATATGGTAATTCAATATATATGCATGTCCTAACCCAATGCTGGGCAATCTTCTAGTTGTCAGCAGAGAACCCTAGCAAAATGCTTGGAAGTTCTCACACATTATAATATAGGCTTTGCCAGAGAAAGGTCCATGGAACACAGCCACATCATCTCTGTCTGCACATTGAGATGTTAACCCTAGTCACCTGAGTGCCCTGGTTGTTTTGGTGATGGTGTCTGTGGCCAGGCACTCTGTGGACTGCCAGCCTCATACCATTCAGCAGTGAAGGAAAACTTGATTGTAACAGCTTAATTGGAACTACCAGAGACCTTAGTAGAGTCTCTTCTAACACTTGATTGCATAGATCACATCAATAAAGTCTACAGAATAAAGTATCTTCATACCTCCATACATTAAATTTTGCCAACAATGTTTGCAAGAGTCTCAATCAGTTTGTTGTCATCCAAGTGATACCTTTTGTCAACATTGACAAAGACAATGGGATGACCCTTTCTTTTGGGTATTTGAATTACCACATGAGATTTTGCAGATACAGGTCTAGACTTTAATTGAGTAACAAGTTGCATGTCTAAAAAAAATCTATAGCCATGCATTTAAAACAAAAGGCCAAGTATCACAACCTACCTTTGATAGCACTTGTTTTCACTCAGCATGTCTTACAAACCAATTAAGCACATGCATCAGACCTGTACTCTGAATTGTATTGTAGATGTTCATGATGTTCACAATAGAGAGTGTGTTTATCCTCCCACTGTATTTGAAGAGGAGGAGGCATGCAGAATTGCACATGACTGACAACACATTCATGCCAACCCAAAGTTCCCCAGAAACTGTGTGCATTCTGTAAATGATATCTGTATCCCAGTCAAACTAGCACCAATGCCAAAAGAGATCAATAGATGGCAGAAGATAAATCAATGATCAACAAACCTTGTACAGCTCAATAGACATGTCCAGACTCCACATGTCACTGTCCACAGGTTGTAGAAATATACTCAGTACAAGATGGAGTCTGCAACTAGTGTATTCCACACCTGTAGAAGTATACTACAGAGTGTAAGTAAAATACAAATGAGAAATAATCCAATCTCACCTCAGTATGAGATGGAGTCTGTGACTGAGGTGTAGATACAGTGACATAAAGGTTATCTACTCAGGATTATGTAATACAGAAGATCTCAACTAAGTCCACTTGAATATGACCAAACAAGAAGAACAGAACAGAACAACATGGGTCTCAGCCCTCCAATTTATCCTTCAGAGCAAGTGCTTACTAATTGTCTTCTTCCACCATTGAGTGATGCTGTTAGCATACACAGGAGTTGGACCTAACAAGTGAACTGGGTGAACTCCAGTTGAGTGGGAAAGAGACTAGAGGAAAAGCAACTAGGGTTCAGTTGAAAAGTAAAGAAAACTTTTTCACAGTTAGAAACAAATCCAGTGGTTTGAGTGACTTTTACACTGCTGTTATCAACTACTCCATTATTAACCAGTGAAAAATTCATTTTTGCACTGTGAATAAATCAACATCAGTCAAGTATCACAGTTGTGTTGTGTTTCACAGTAGAGGACCCATGGGCTATCATTTTTGCAACCGTCTGCCAATAAACCTGTCATTACTGCTAACTCTTCATCCAAACCAATCATGGACTCAGAATCAGATTCACTTGTAAACTCCACATCAAGTCCAGACTCATTGCTCTCACTGTCAGACATTATTGTGTCAGCTGGATCATCTTGAATGTCTAGCTGAGTTTCATGGTAGTTGAACATAATCCTGAGCCACTTCTTGAGAAATTCCTTGACCCTTTCATAAGCACACTGGTAAGGCAATGGACACTTTGAAAATGTGGGCATAGTCTCAGTCTGCTTCAGTGGAGATAGCTGTACAGGCCTACTCAGAGATGTACTCTTTGGAGCTTCAATTGCCTCTCATTTGAGACCCAGATCAAGGTATAGACATGTTGAAGCATACTTTAGCACCCAGTCCTCCTGTTAACTTCCCTTCCATACATGGTCACATTTCAGGGCAGCACACCTCCCACTCTTCAAGCTTGATGACAAGTTTGTTCATCAATGGCTTTGGGGGATGACCTTTCAAGCTGGTCAATGTGGTCACATATGAATTGGATGTGATCAATTCTTCACTGTGTGTGCTCAGCAAGTCAGAGATGTTGCTCTGTCCATGCTGGCAGCTATCAGTGTTCAGGTAAATGTAACAACAGTAGACAGCAATCATATTGAAGGGGTTTATACCATTCATCCATACTATCCATAGGCCTTGTATACACCCGCAATAACATCTCCTCCCCATTTCCTGACAACATTGTCCTGTAGATATCTCAAATGATATTATTTGAGGACATCAGCCACTGCTAGGATTGACTTTCCCCATTCCTCAATCAACAGTCATTGCTCATTCAGAGCCCCTATATCACCACTGGTATGTTCCACAAGCTCTTCATCTAATTGAAATGACAGGAAGGGCGAGTATTTCAAGGATGCAGGATGATCAATGGGTAACTCACTAGGGAGATCCTTGATTATCCCTCATAGATTGCAAGAAGAGATGGTAAGTCATCAGAGGTGAGAATCTCAGTGGCTGGTAACAGCACATCTGACATTACTGCAAAAGTGGTAATAGTCACATGCTGGGAATACTGGGCAAAATTTCACTCAGTCAACAAGACCTGTATTAATTCCATATACCTACCTACATACTCTGCTGGACTTTTTCACATTATTAAACAGCCTTATTATGCCCTCAACTTATCAACCAGTTAACAAACAGTTGATAACACCACTTTTACACAGGTGTGTAAAAGTATGGGCTTTTCAACCAAACCCTAAAAGCAACACAAAGTGAGAGTGTAACATATCATCCAAGTGTACCAAATAAGGAAATTTAGGAAAAGGAATGATGGTAATTACTACAAATGGCTGTATCTCCAAGACTCCAACAGATGTGACCAGTTGCTCTGTCCCTACTATTCTCCCCATTGAAAATGATTGGACTCAAGGACACCAATGCCATGGACCTTGATGTTCTGAGGGTGCATGAGGTGTGGATCTATCAGTGAACTAAGTAATAGCTATGGTAAAAAAGTAGAAACAAGGCAAACACCTGGCAGTGACATTTGTACTGAAGACCCATCAGTCTGGACTCATTCATTTGTTGACCCAATCATAGATGCTGTAAGTATCAATCAGCACTGATGATCTCTTATCTCAACCAGCCAAAACCCCACCTTCATCAGATAGCATGTACCTCTGCCCATCTCCTACTGTGTTGCTACAATGCATTATGATTGTATCTCAGAGGAAGAGTTTGATGTTGGCTCCAGGACAATACTATTCTACCTTTTGACTGACAAACCTACAGACACTTATCAACAGCTCCATCAAACACTCAATTGAAACATTTTCTAGACTCACTGGCTTTGCCAGCAATAGCACATATCTACCCACCCAATATCTCCACATGGTCTCCATGATGTATGACCAACTCAACCCAAACAGGATCCCAGGCAGCATTATCAGAGAGGACTTTCCAGTTGAAGATCTTGAACTTGTCTATGCTTCTCTTGTTGGTCTCAGCATCACATTTCCCATATGGCTCAACCACAACAGTATCTGGCAAAAACTGGCCCAGGGACTTTCTGCACACTGGCCTCACATTTGATGGCACTGGGTCCTCTACCTCTACCACACTATCATTGTCAAAGAAGTTGTCAACATCAACATCCAGTACACCTGCAAGACAGCCATCCTCGAGTTCCTCAGACTCATCCATGATAGGTTACTCATGTTTTGGTCCAAAACAATCACCTCTGACTGTGAGATAATGCACCTGATCTGCAATCTCTGGTTCATCGAGACCCAAGATCCCCAATCCTCTAGTCGAACCTGCAAAGGCAACACCCAATGCAAATCTGCCATCTTCAACTCTTGTTTCCTTATCACATGTGAGAATGACATCCCCATTGACTGGGAAAACTTGCTCAGTCTCTTCCACAGCAAACCTGAGCTCATTGCAACCGTCTCACTCTGCCATCTTGATCATGAAATCTTGCACAACGATGATCTGGATCTGAGCTGTATCGCATGGGACTTGCACATCGTCACCATGTTTGGGTTTCACGAGGAAATCCGCCTCGCGCTTTTGCGCCAGGGCATAATCAAGGCTGCAGCAGAGATCCTCGAGTACATCGTCGATCGCATCTGGGCAGGTGATAGGCGCGTACTCGCTACACGTTGCATGAGCAATGCTATCGTGATCTTGAGGACTCGCATCCAAGATTTGGATGCCTTCGCATTTATCTTGCAGGCGCTCGAACGCGGGCTCGTCCAATCGCTCCTCAAGTGCGATATGTTGTTGCCATTTACGGAACAGCCACCTGCACAACGTCAGCCCGTCACCTTACTCGAGATACTTCTCGGGTATACAGTCTACCGCTCCATCTTGAACCCAATCATACTTGCCGTAGACTCGGCGATCGCGCAGAAGTTGGAAGATGGGGTCTCAAAAACAGGAGAGCTCTACAATGCTTGGAAAAAAAAGCTCAAAGATGCAGTCGAGGAGCGACGCAGGTTGATGCGTCGTGACGTTGCCAACTGGCACATCCAATCCTGCCAAAATGCTGAGGTGAGTAGCATCCTTGTTACTCTGACACGTTGACCTCATAGCACCTAGTGTTCGAGAGCAAGTCGCATAAGCTGGTTCAAACGCTGTGGAGGATGTCTCCACGCCTATTACTGCAGCCGGAAATGTCAGCGGTACGACTGGCGGAACGGAAAGCACAGAGAATACTGTATGCGGGTTCACCAGCGGTTCGTTCGAACTCGTACGTTCGTGTTTTATGACCCCCGCTCGATCGTTGACACGCGCAATAACAGACGAGCAAATGGCAGCCGTACGGGGAAAAGATCTTAAATTTTTGGACAAGGTCATCCTCGCTGAGCTGAGGAAACACCACGCGCGGTTCAGCGCACACCCGTCCAAACTCACGCTCGTCGACCTCAACCTCCTTGGCGGACAGGTCGACATCGTCTTTGATGCCCGTGGAGCGAATGCAAACCCGTTTGGGATTAGGTGTGAATGCGAGGTCCTGGCGAATACGCGCTGGAAACATATGGCGGAGGTGGTGAGGGAGGGTAAGAAACCGATGGTGTTGGTCAGGGCCTTTATACCCGGGGGGTGGTCTAGAAAGATTGTTCTCCAGGCGATTCCGCTGAGTGTGGTGCTAGAGGGAGGACAAGATAACCGACGAAAGGGTCAAACGGTAGAAAAGTATCTGTTCAATCTCATGTTTACGTGTTGCGGGAGTGAAGGGAATGATACAACAAAACTACGAGGAGCAAAGGGAGAAAGACTGTAGAAGAGATGGTGGGGTATTTCTTGGATGTGTACGAAACGTACCAAGTTCATTATCTCTGACGATTCTTTTCCTGGAACCTGGAAGAGAAGAGAAGCTCAGTAGAGGCATGTTGGGTTGAAGATGAAGACGTACCAACTGAATTCGGCAGTTAAGCCTACCGGTACAGCCGTGAGCATAGTGGAATGAAGATGGGACGAGGAATGGCCGTTCACTCTTCCTCGAACGAACTCTGCCTGGACATGGGAGGAGGTATCCACGGCCAAGTTCATGATTTTGTCATCATTGATTCTCTTCGCGTTCAACACTCCGTCGCATTCTGGCAAGACAGGATTACGATTAATCAGACAACCAGAAACATACGCGCAGGAAACAAGTCCCATCCGAGACGAGACATTCGCCAAGTTGAAATTGCTGGTACTGTTACATCGAGCAACCTTGAAGAACTTTGACGTGCCTACTAAGGGGTGAAATTGGGAATGAAATTGCATCGTTTAAACCTGCACAATATGTCTGCTTGGCGGCAATTTGAATAAAGACCTTCAGATAATGCAACCGAGATACCTCTCAACTCACCATTATTACACCCAGAGCAGAATATTGAACATTTCCTTCCGCACTAGACTAGAGGACGTTCGTAGTGATAGTCGCCGAGCAAGACGAGACTGTCACGCCAGTCCGGAGTCAGTGGGTACATGTCACCTGGGTTGCTCAACGCAGGCCCAATCGCAGAACTTGCATGTGACGAGCGTGGGACTTGGCCTCCGTGCCGGTCGCCCGATGCTTCCTCGATCGACGATAGCGTCACGGCTGACATTGAGCATTCCATCGTATACAAGTTCAACATGGAGGTCGTCTTCTCTATCCTGCCATTTCCTCAACTCTTGTTAGAGAAGTATTTCCCCCTCCCTCCCGTGCAAGCTCTCCTCACCAACCACAACCACTCTTTTACCCCTGACGACTGGTGTCGCCGGCTCATGCAGCTCGGTACGAGCCTTGATAGCTATTTCGTCTACAGGATGCGACATTACAAAGAACGTTCCATCAAAAACCTGCAACACGAGTTTGTGTTGCTTCTCATCTACCACAAGGCCTATCGTGATGATGCCATTCCTGCGGACGACATCGAGCCTCCGTACTTGATCAAAGTTCAAAGAACAATCGTGAACAATACCATTCCATCTAAACTGGGACTCTGGGGTGTAGCCAGTGACTCTGTCACGGTCTTAGATCCTGGTGTGAACCATACTTGTGGTGCAGTACGCCTCCGAAACACTCCACTCTTCAACCCGTCACATCCAGAACCGCCGTCTCTGCTACATGTTTCTGGCCTTATTGTGCAAGCAAGTGGTGGGATCCATCAATATCATCTCCTCACAGTGTTGTGTTACACATTTGCAAGAGCAGTCACAGAGGCAATCAACATTTCAGTGAATGGCATGGTCAATGACCACCAGTCACCTTTCCTTTTTTGCAGGCCTTGGTTCCTTGGCTGCTTTCTGACATCAACAAAGAAGGCACAGGATGTTGCACAAGAGGCAGTGCAAACCTTGAGACGAGTCTCTGAAGGTTTTTTCTGGTATGTCACTCAGATCTTCCACAACACACTAATCACTCACCCACTTCAAGTGAATCCCACTGCAACCTTCCCAGTAGGCCAGAGGTTGGGACAGAAGGAGCTGGGGGCAGTGGTGGTCCACACTTGACAGATGTCACTGAAGGCCCTTCTGTATGTCATTCATCTTTCACGACATGCTATTGCTCACCTGCTTCAAGGCTGCTCCACCTACATACCCTCCTTGCAGAAGGTGATCTCATCACAAGTACTCTTCCAAACCGCCCCACTGGTTTTGAAATCTGCTGCACTGGCACCCTTTCCATCACACATAATTCCATACTACTTGCACAGGCAGCTCCCTCCACACTATGATCAGTTTCATTTTGTCTTTTTTTCATATGTCTATGTCTGCTGGACACATATTCTAGAATCTGCCAACATTCATATATTCTGTATATTATGTCCAAACTTGGTCAATTGAAACTGTATGGCAAGCTCACTGCGACTATCAAGTCCACCAGAATGCATATACCGTTTGCTGATCAAGTGGGATGTTGACTTCTGAAATGTGAATGCTACTCAGCATTGAGCCAACACCGCCTAAACTGTTTGACAGAGCCGTTACATGTAAAGACGAACCCCAGAGCTTTGAGCTCGAGGGGGAGTACAAGACATCCACAACATGCAAGCTCGAGCTCAGTGCAGCCCAAGCAGACATGTCTGGAGTTGTGGATAACATCGACGATCCACATACACGCCTAAGTGACCCACAGAGAGTGTCAGAAACGGTGAGCATACAGCCAGAATGTCAAGCCAAGTCATACACACAATATGGACCAGAAGTCAGACGATCCGCAACAGAGATCGGCTAGCTAATGCATCACCAGCTGCGGATGGCGTCGACGACTTTAGGACATGCCTAAACGAACTGCAGAACACACCAAAACAAGTCAGTGTACCTCAAGAACATCAGGTCGAATCATACGCACTAGATACTACTCAAGTTGAACGGATGTCAAAGCAGACGTATCGTTTGCATACGGTGATGAAGACCCTAGAAGCCGACCCAAGGAGTTGTCAAATGCATCAAAGCAGGTTGATGAATGGCCAGAATGAAGGGTTGGAGAGAACATACCAGGTATCACCCAAGTCGAGCAGACCCGACCAGATACCCAAGCAGACATGTTGGGAGTGTTGGGAGACGTCGAGGACCGTCAAAGCATGCCGAAGAAGCGGCGGGACACGTCAGAACGCGTTAGGGAACGATTAGAACAAGCAAAGGAGGACATACCTCCAATAGCCCCAGGCGAGCCAGGTGATCCGAACGACGAAACGGCTGCACAAAACGTCGTTCATACTGCCTAGAGACGCATCCACAACACCAGAAACGACTGCTGCGTCAAAATGAACGCGCAAAGTCGATATCTAGGTGCAGGAGGGTGCATGGGCGAGCAAGTTGAGCTGGACGTCGAGGGTGGCCAGTGGAACCGCAAAAACAACGCGGATGGCGTCAGAACGACAGGATTGACGGCCGTATGGATGGCGAAACGAGCGGCGCACGCTGCAAGTCGAAGCAACTCAAAACGCGACCGCTAGCTAGAGACCAAGCAAGTCGGCACGCACGCTACCAAGTGCAACACGACGCACGTACCTGAGTCACCTATGGCTCATCCCAGGTCGCACACCGAATATTTCGGGTAACTACGACGCTCACAACGGCGCCAATCACGACCTACAAAAGTCAGCCGCATGCAAGCGTACGGATCGACGCAATCAAGATGGTAAGGCTACCTGAGCCATGACCGGAAGCAAAGTCGACTTACCCAAGCGACCGAGGCAATCCGTGCCTAATCGAAGCGATAGGATGTGATCCAAATGGGATCCCACTGCAAGACGGTGACGAACACAGTCCGACTAAAAAGGGAAGTGCTCGAGTCAGACACTGACTAGGATCTAGCGACGTGCCGATAACTCGGCAGGAACCTTGTTTAGCAAGTGCTTCGCACGGATTCTACATCTACCACAATTCTTCCCCTAGAGAGTTGCCAGTATGCGGTTTCTGAGTACTCTGAGTGCTCTCTTTGGATTCTCTCAGCTTGCGTCTCCTGGCACAGATGTGGTCATTGTCTCAAACAACGATCTCGACCCATCCAATCCAAACCGTCTTGGTGCACTATTACTGAGAACGCCACTAACTTGCTCCCAGGCTGTAT